>ML664176.1:10928562-10959426 GCA_007570785.1 Antilocapra americana | reverse complement strand
CTGTTTTCTCGGCGTGCAGCTGAGCACTCCTTCTAAGGTGTATACAGCACCGATCTGTCCAGAATCCCCAGAAGTCTTGGTTAGCCTCCCAGGGGCTGGGTTATGCCCACTGCTCTCAGGCGGGGGTTGGGCCGGTCCGCAGCCCGCAGCTGCCCAGCCTCTCTGTTGACTCCTCACCGCCCTTTGTTTTGTGCACGGACCTGGGGGGGGAGAGGGAGCTTTTCCTGGAAGGTTAGGTCCCTCAGGCTGCTCCGTTCCCTGAGCCCGCGGCCCGCCCCTCCCTGAGCAGGAGCAGTCTGCTTCGGCTGTGCTGCCGCTCTCGGCTGTTCCTTGTAGCCAGAGACGAACCTTGCAGGGCTTAGCTATTAATCTGCTTCTGCTCTCAGCTATATTGCTCTCCAAGATCCACCACAGATCTGCCAGAGAGAATGCTCCCTGGTATTCAGAAACCTTTCTCCTCTTTTTTTTTTTTTCCTCTTTATTCCAGACTCCCCTTCCGGGACGGAACCCGTCCCCAGCTCTTTGTCTCTCCCTCTACTTTTTTTTCTTTTCTTTCTTTTGTCCTACCTCCTCACGTCGGCACTGGGTCGCCTCTCCAGATGCCCGATGTCCTCTGCCAGCATTCAGTTCCTGTTTTTTGGAGTTTGCTCGGCCTTTAAAAGTTCTTTTGGTATATTTATTGGGGAGAGAGTGTTCTCCCCGTCCTATTCCTCCGCCATCTTAGTTTCGCCCCTCCTGATTATAAGTTTAAATACTGAAGAAAACAGAGTGATTTTAGTAATTCAGGAATGTGATGAAATTGAATATAAATTATACAAGGTTAAAAGATACCAGAGAAAACTTATGGTGAAGTAGGTTCATAGACTTGATACTATTTCCAGATTGCCAAACTGCAGTTTTTTTCTCCCCCGCCCAACTGCTCTCAGATTTCACAGACTGAAACCCAAACCTCAGATTTTATTCAGTGCTACCACAAGGTGGCACTAATGATACATTCACTATATAAAACACTTCTTTCAACACAGGTGAGTTTTTTCCTGTTGCTGGATTTGCTCAGGGACCTCAGTAAGGGAATCCTAATTGTAGGACCTCCTGGCTGTACCACAAGAAAATGATTTAATACTGCTATAGCCAACGTTCTTAGAGCAAATAACTTTTATTGAGTTTTCCTAGAGAATGTAACAATGATTTTTTTGAGCTCACTTTTCCTATAACTAAGAATAACAGTGTAACTTGAAGTCAAGACCGGTATGTGAACAGGTTGCCTTTTTGTGTACTTTCAGATAAAAGATGAATATTGTGAAAATCCTTTCTTTGCCTATAGTATCTCCACAGAAGAAGGGACTCTCTCAGGTGAAGGTTTTCTTGGTATGAAAGTGAAGTATTAGTTGCTCAGTCATGTCTGACTCTTTGCAATCTCATGAACCGTAGCCTGCCAGGCTCCTCTGGCCATGGAATTCTCCAGGCAAGAATACCAGAATGGGTAACTATCCCTTTCTCCAGGGGCTCTTCCTGACGAAGGGACTGAACCTAGGTCTCCTGCATTGCAGGCAGATTCTTTACCATCTGAGCCACCTATCAGTTCAGTTCAGTCGCTCAGTCATACCTGACTGTTTGCGACCCCATGAGCTGCAGCACACCAGGCCTCCCTGTCCATCACCAACTCCCGGAGCCCACCCAAACTCATGTCCATTGAGTCGGTGATGCCTTCCAACCATCTCATCCTCTGTCATCCCCTTCTCCTCCCGCCTTCAATCTTACCCAGCATCAGGGTCTTTTCAAATGAGTCAACTCTTTGCATGAGGTGGCCAAAGTATTGGAGTTTCAGCTTCAACATCAGTCCTTCCAATGAACACCCAGGACTGATCTCCTTTAGGATGGACTGGTTGGATCTCCTTGCAGTCCAAGCTACTCGCAAGAGTCTTCTCCAACACCACAGTTCAAAAGCATCAATTCTTCAGTGCTCAGCTTTCTTTATAGTCCAACTCTCACATCCATACATGACCACTGGAAAAACCATAGCCTTGACTAGAGCCACCTATGGCTGAGCTTTAATTTTACTAGGCTTAAAGTCTTTTAAAATATGGCAGTTTGCATAATATTTGAAACATTTCTCATATTTCCCCTTTTCTTCTTACTCAGACTACTGAAGCAAGGGATGTAGCTGTACAAGAAATTGTCATGTGCTGTTAATGTCTTTGAACTTTGTGTTTCAAAATCCTTAATATTTTTTGGAAAGGGCTTATGGGAATAGAACAAGTACTTCACCAGAAATTGGAAAGAGAACAAGGCTATCACCTACCCCAGACTAGAGAGAACTTTCCTTAAGATAGGAAGAGATCTATGGAATGCAGGAAAAAGATGACCTGGGACCTGCTGGCTGCCAGTGTCATTAGAGTAGCTCAAGACTTTAAGAAGTGGCTTCCTGTTGCATTTAGGCTGATGAGAATCCTACAGCATTACATAAAATTTTTCTCTTGAAATTGTTTAATGGAAATAGCAGAGAGCCATAAAAACTGAAGGAGTTAAGTCATCAGAGATAATGGATGTTACAGTGGCAACCCACTTGTGTAGACTGGACTGCTCCATGTTAACCATCGTGTATACTCACAACCCTCAGTGCCTTGGGAATTCACTTTAGAAAATGGTAAAACTAACTTTAAGTGTTTTCTGTTAGTCTATAGTGTGGGGACTTGGAATAAAATATTGTAGAAGATAAAAATATTTTATACATCTGAATATGTGGACTGCTTTTCATTCTTTGTCTGTTGGGAAGAATTTTCTTTGTGTATCCATCAGGAGTATTCATATCCTAGAATTCTCCTGATCTTTCCCAGTCTATCTCAGCACAACCCACTTCAATGCCTTTGCTCACTGGGTTTGGAAGTGATCTCCTTGGAGCTTTTGTAGCATATAAATTCCCTCATTAGACATTTTCCTGTTGCTTTCAAATAAATATTTTGCCAAATAAACCAGAGAGTGAGCACAGACATATAGATTTATTAATAGTAGTTTGAAATAAAGAAGCAGATTCACATGGAGCTCCACTAGATCAAAATCTCATGCATTTAAAGATTCTTCAATAGATTGTTAGGACTTGGGAGATTTTACTTTTTCTCTCTTCTCCTTGATGTTGTAAACAAATATAAAGGCCACTGAGATTAAGGTTAGAGCATGATATCGTATTGTCATGATGTCATGCTCTGCCTTCTCATGCTGTTCATGTTCATAGGGTTCCCATGGCAAAAATACTGGGGTAGTTTTCTATTCCCTCCTCCAGTGGACCACGTTTTGTCAAAACTCTCCACTATGACCCATCTGTCTTGGGTGTCCCTGCATGGTATGGCTTATAGCTTCACTGAGTTACACAAGCCCATTTGCCATGACAAGGCTACCAAGACAATGTATTAAAAAGCAGAAACATCACTTTGTTGACAAAGGTTCGTATAGTCAAAGCTATGGTTTTTCCAGTAGTCTGGGTGTGAGCATTGTGCCATAAAGAAGGCTGAGCACTGAAGAACTCATGCTTTGAACTGTGGTGCTGGAGAAGTCCTGAGAGTCTCTTGGGCTGCAAGAAGATCAAACCAGTCAATCCTAAAGGAAATCTACTGTGAATATTCATGGAAGGACTGACATGGAAGCTGAAGCTCCAATCCTTTGGCCACCTGATGCAAAGAGCTAACTCATTGGAAAAGACCCTGATGCTGGGAAAGATTGAAGGCAAAAGGAAAGAAGGCGGCAGAGGATGAGGTGATAAAATAGCACCACTGATTCAGTGGACATGATGAGCAAACTCTGGGAGATGGTGAAGGCCAGGAAAGTGTGGTGTATTGCAGTCCATGGAGTTGCAGAGAATCACACATGACTCTGCGACTGAACAACAACATACTCTGCTGTCACTGAGACGTTATAGTTGCATAGGGATATGTATGATATCTGAAAGGTATGTGGTTTTCTTTTTAAAAAATATTTGTCAGTTTTGTGAAATGATACAGGTTGAAAAATTGTAATACAGAAAAGTACAAGAAATGGAAAAATCAACTGAAATCATAAAGGAAGTAACTACTGTTACAAATTTATGAATCCTCCCAAATATCTCTGTTTATATGTTAATGTATGCAATACATTTACATAAATGAGACCCTATCATACAAATATGAGGTACTACATTTTCCTCCTACTCATCAATGTATGGTTGTTTATACCAATAAATATGAATTTATCCATAATTTCTAATGGCTGCATAGTAGCCCATCATATGTATTTACTCTGATTAAACTATCCCTTTTTCATGAGCCTCACACTAACTGAATTACACTGATGGATCCCAAGAGTTAGCCAATAAAGTCTTACTTTATGTGTACATATATAGGCAACCTCAGAAAGAAGTATGAGTATATAAAGTTTTAGGGATACAGGTGAAATATTCAAAAGTCTCTTTTAAAAATATTGATTTAATTACACATAGATTTGAAATAATTTAAAATGATTTTTTCCCTAATTTTATATAACTATTTTATTCAAACTCCTCTTGCAACTTTGATATCAATGTCTTTATTATTTCTGAAGGCCTGTTTTGAGTCATTGATCATAGCTCTATGTATCTCATGAAATTTTTTTAAGATCAAAGTTGTTTAATTTATAACACTTTTTAAATAAACATGTAGAGCAGTTGCTGGATGTTTTATTCCAACCTAAAGGACTCATTCACTCTTTGTGATCTCTATATGTAACAACACATATTACTTGAAAATTTAAATAAGTTTAAAATTTGAAACATATAGCACACATATTGAATGGAGTAGAAATGTATTATATTAAAAGTAATGACAATATTACTAATGATGATCAAGCAGATATTATATTTTTCTATAGAAGATAGAGGCTACATGGAGCAATTTTTTTTTTAGGAACATAATACCTTTCAGGGTTTAATGAATGCTAAAAACCTAACCAAGAAATTGGTTTGTTTTCCCCAATTTTTTATTACAAAAATGTTGAAGATGCAGAAAAGTTGAAAGAATAGTACAGAGAACACCTGTAAAACCCCCAATAATTGTAGCATTTTCTGTACATTTTTTTTCTTCCCTCCCTTTCTGCTATCTGTCCTCCTTCCCTATCTCCTTCATTTCCTTTCTTCTCCTGTAGGGCAGGTAGAAACTTTTTTTCACCCTTCTAGATTTTTGTGGCTGATCTAAGGATTTAAAATGATATAAAACAGATTAGTAGGAGAAAAATAATACAGATAAATAAAATTTTATGTGTACATGGGAATCCTCACAGGAAAATGGAGATTAAAAAAAATGGTTAGTCCTAAGTGCTTATTTATTAGCTTCAACAAAGAGCGGCAATATTGGAATATTAACTGAAATATATGGGAGACTAAGGAAAATAAGAATTATTTTAACAAAGTCTATTTGTATATATTTCTCCTAGTCTCAATTCCCTGTCTCTAATGATAAGAATGTTTCTTTCACCCTGGTGTGAGGAGAGTGTTCTTCGCATGAAAGTTTCATCTGTTGCTTTCAGGAATAAAAGAGAGATCAGATGCCCTTTTGCATCTGCTGTTTTCAGGTACCTTTAGCTCAAAACAATTAGTATGGCAAAGCCACATATTTTGGGGTAGCATATCCTAAACTCCTTTTCTTCATTCCTTCCTTGTTTCCTCTTTTTCTCTTTCTCTCCCTCTGTCCGCCTCTTTCTCTTCACACACACACACACAGATATATACGGAATTTTTTTTTCCTACACCACAAGAGAGTAACTTGTGGACATCATGATACGACATGCCTGCATACTTTAGCAAATATCTCCTGAAAATAAGGGCAATTGCTTACATAATGAAATATCATCACACCTAATTGACAATAAGTCAATAATATAATATGCTGACTATATTGAAAATTTCCTTAATAGTCTCAAGATTTTATTTTATAAATATCTCCTACCCCAAATTGTGTCTCCAGTCTCTTATAGTCTTCTATAGTGATTCTAAAAGTGTAGTCTGTGGACCCTTGGAGATTCTCTGAGAGCTTTTAGGAGGTCTGTGAGGCTAAAGATATTTTTATTATTAGATGTAATTTTGATTTTTAATGCTGTTGAAAGTTTCAGTGATGGTGGTACATGAATATGGTGGGTGAAACTGCTGTACCATAGCACAAATCACACTTCTCTAGTAGGTTTTTTAAAGAAAATTCTACCTATAACTGAGATCATGTGGTATTTATCTTTCCCTGTCTGACCCTTTTCACTTAGCATAATGCCCACAAGATCCATCCATGTTGTCAATAATGGCAGGATTTCCTTCTTTTCAATGGCTGAATAATATTCCATTGTATCTATATATCACATTTTCCTTATCCGTTTATCCGTTGATGGACACTTAGATTGAGTCTATGTCTTGGCTATTATAAATAATACTGCAGTGAGCGTGAGGGCCCAGATATCATTTTCAGTTAGTGTTTTTGTTTTCTTCTGATATATACCCAACATTGGAATTGCTGGATCAGATGGCAGTTCTATTTTTTAAGTTTTTGAGTGACCTCCATGCTGTTTTCAAAGTGGTTGCACCCATTTCCCACCAACAGTGCACAAGGTTTCCGTTTTCTCTACATCCTCATCAACACTTGCTATTTCCTGTCTTTTTGATAATAGCCATTCTAACAGTTGTGAGATCATATCTCAGTGTGTTTTTGATTTACATTTCCCTGAGGATTAGTGATGTTGAGTGTATTTTCCTTCGTCTATTGGCCATTTGTATGTCATCTTTGGAAAAATGCCTATTCAGATCTTCTGCCCATTTTTAACTAGATTTTTTTCTTGTTTTTTTTTTTTTTTTTTTGCTATTGAGTTATAAGAGTTTTTATTTAGTTTGGATATTAAATCCTTGTCATATAGTTTGCAAATATTTTCTCCCATTCAGTAGTCTGCATTTTAATTTTGTTGATGGTTTCTCTCACTGTGCAGTAACTCTTTAGTTTTATGTAGTCCCATTTGTTTATATTTGCTTTTGATGTCAAATCCCCAAAATCATCAAGACCAATGTTAAACAACTTAACATCTCTATTTTCTTCTATGAGTTTTATGGTTTCAGGTTTTATGTTCAAGTCTTTAATTCATTTCGAGTTGATTTTTATTCATGGTAAAAGATAAGAGTCCAGTTTAATTATTTTGCATGCGGCTGTCCAGTGTTCCCAATATTGTTTATTGAAGAGACTATCAGAGTTTATTTTCTTGGGCTCCAAAATCACTGCAGATGCTGACTGCAGCCATGAAATTAAAAGACGATTGTTTCAAGGAAGAAAAGTTATGACAAACCTAGACAGCGTATTAAAAAGCAGAGACATTACTTTGCCAACAAAGGTCCATCTCGTCAAAGCTATGGTTTTTCCAGTAGTCATGTACAGATGTGAGAGTTTGACTATAAAGAAAGTTGAGCACTGAAGAACTGATGCTTTTGCACTGTGGTTTGGAGAAGACTCTTGAGAGTACCTTGGACAGCAAGGAGATCCAACCAGTCAATCCTAAAGGAAATCAACTCTGAACATTCATCGGAAGGACTGATGCTGAAGGTGAATGTCCAGTACTGTGGCCACCTGATGCGAAGGGCTAAGTCCTTAGAAAAGACCCTAATGCTGGGAAAGATGAAAGGTAGCAGGAGTTGAAGGGGATGACAGAGGACAGGATGATTGGATGGCATCATTGACTCGATGGACATGAGTTTGAGCAAGCTCCGTAAGTTGGTGATGGACAGGGAAGCCTGGTGTGTTGCAGTCCATGGGGTTGCAGAGAGGCAGACATGACTGAGTGACTGAACTGAACTGATCCTTCCCCAGTTGTAAGTTCTTGGCTCCTTTGTTGTAAAGTAATTGGCCATATATGCATAGGTTTATTTCTGGGCTCTCTATTTTGTTTTCTTGATTGATATGTCTGTTTTTATGCCAATACCATACTGTTTTTATTACTATAGATTTGCAGTGTAGTTTGAAATCAGGAAGTGAGCCATTGTTTTCAAAATGGTCAACGCATGTTACCATACCAAATTCAAAGTGCAAGATAGGCAAATACATTAATGTAGCAAAAGTTTATTGATACGGTTTCAGATTCCTTGCTGCAATTAGCCTTTAAGAAACTCACACTTTTTGCATTTGAGGTAGCATCAAAAAATATCTATAATTATCTGAAAAAGTTATTAGTATATTTCTTCCTTTTCTAACTGTGCATCTATATGAGACTGGATTTTATTAATAAAGTTTAACTAAAAGAACATTTTATATTGAACTGAATACAGAAGCAATTAGGAGAGTCTCACTTCTTTTATTAAGCCAGATATTAAAAAGATTTTATAAAATGTAAAACAGTGCTACTGCTTTCATCATATTTTTTTGATTTTGGAAAACTGAGTTTTTTTTAAAAAAGATATGCTACTAATTTTGACCTGTATGAGTTATCATTATAAAATGACCCAATAAGCATGTAACTTAAAATATCTGTTTTAATTTTTAAATTACATATTATTATATATAATCTACATAACAAAAACTCTTTTGGGTTCTTAATAATTAGCAAACTGCAAAAGGGCCTAAAGATCTAACAGCTTGAGAATAGTGATCAGAATTAGGTGGATAATCAGGAAAGGACTGTCTGCAGAAATGACATTTGAGTTGAGAACTGAATAAAGAGAAGAAAGTATCCAAGAGAAAATTAGGAGAAGAACATTCTAGGCCAAGAGTGATGATGAGGAGCAGCCAATGAAAGAGCTCCAAGACAGGGAAGAATTTTGGTTGTTTCCAAGAAGAAACAAGCTAGTATGAGATCAGGTCAAAGAGATGTGTTGGGATTAGATTGTTAGGGTCTCACCCGCTCCAGTGTTCTTGCCTGGAGAATCCCAGGGACAGAGGAGCCTGGTGGCCTGCCGTCTATGGGGTCGCACAGAGTCGGACACGACTGAAGCAACTGAGCAGCAGCAGCAGCATAAGTTGTGGTAAGGAGACTGAATATTATTCTATATATAATGGAATTCCACTAGGGAGTTATAAATAGGGCAGTGACATCATCCACGTTTTTCCTTTAAAAGAAGAATAGACTGTATGTGCTGAGAGTTGAAGAAAGAGTTAAGTTAGAAGACAGTTGCAGCAGCCTAGGAGAGAGAGAAAGGGGGCGTGCACTGTGTTTTAGTGATGAAAATACTAAGAAAACGTCTTAGTCCATTTACATTGCTGTAACAGAATACCTTGACTGGGTGGCTTATAAACACCATCAATTTATCTTTCATAGTTTTGGAGGCTGGGAAGTCTAAGATCACAGCGTAAGCAGATTTGGTGTCTGGTGACACCTGCTTCTCAGTTTATACATGGCTGTCTTCTTTCTGTGTCTTTACATCATGAAAAGGATAAGGGAGCTGTCTGGAGTCTCTTTTATGAAAGTGTTAAGCCCACTTATGAGGACTCTGTCTCCATAATCTAATCACCTTCCAAAGGACCCATCTCCAAATACAATCACATTGGGGATATAACTCAACATGTGAATTTTGAAGGGACATAAACATTCAGTCTATAGCAAGTGATAAGATTTAGATTATACCTTTTTGAAGGTAAAAATGACTGATCAATTAGATGTGGGGTGCAGGGTAAAGTAATGAACTGGAGGTGGTCAGAGCAACTGGGTAAGTGACAGAGATGTTTACTGAAACAAGGAAGGCTGGAAGAGGTACAGTTTTAGTGAGTTCTGTTTTATACTAGTTAAGTATAAATCTTATGAAATAAATACTGTCATTTTTTAGATTAAAAAATGAGGATGTGGTGGTTCAGAGAGGTCATGAAATTTATCACAAGTCACTGGTGTGTAAGTGGTGGAGGCAGGATTTGACCCCAGACAATTCAGTTTCAGAGCCTCTGTCTCATCCACTAAGATGAGAAAAGACACTTGAGTTTTGAGAAGGTGAGCCACTAGAGTGATCTTTTAAAATATAAATCAGGTTGGATCTGCTCTCTCATCTTGTTACTCATTTCCATGACTTTCCAGAAGAAAATCCAGACCTCTGCCTGTTTTTCAACCACTTATTATACCATTCAGCCTCTTGTGAAGATCCAACATGCTGGCTTCCCTTCTCTTGCTGGAACATGCCAAGTCTTCCTATGGTAGGGCCTTGGCACATTCTGTTTGCTCTGCCTGAAATTCTCTTTCGCCAGCAGTTGGCCTGGATGGCTGATTCCCACACTTCAGGTCTCAGGTCAAAGTCAGATTTTTAGAGAGAGCTCTGCTGGTCACTTTTTTTCCCTCAAGGAGCCTCTTCCAGGCCCATACTACCTGAGCACCTTAATTATTTCCTCATAAACCTTTCATAGGATGAAATTATCTTATTTACTTACTTCTTTACTTTTATAACTGAATGATTTTTTTTACCACTATGAGGTAAGATCCATGAGGGCAGATCCACTGTTATTTTTTATCACTACTCCTTAAAGTGTCTGGAACAGAATATGCATTTGACAGACAACTGAGCACTGAATGTATAAATGACATACTTTACAACCAGTGAGTAGATAATTAGAGATGTTTATGAGATACTAAAGAAATAGAGGCAGTAATTAGCTGTACTTATTTATTAACCCTGAACAGGACCCATCTTGTTGGAGTGAGGGGTTGCTTAAGTCTTCCAGTACAATATTTTCTTTGTTATGCAAACTGCTTGAAATTCTTTATTTTGATTTATTACACTTCCTGAATTACCACAGTAAAAGATTGATTAATATTAGCATTAACAACCATTTGTTCTCTTTTTTCTTAGTTGCTCTTAGAAGGCATATCCCTGAGAAAGTAAACACAGATCAAACTACTAGTTATATTTTAGGGGGAATCAGTTCAAATAGCTTCTCTTCTAATAATATGAACCCTCAGTAGAAGAGAGGAAACAGGACTTAACTTGGCTCAGACAATAAAGAATCTGCCTGCAATGCAGGAGACCTGGGTTCAATCCCTGATTTGGGAAGATCCCCTGGAGGAGAGCATGGCAACCCACTCCAGTATCTTTGCCTGGAGAATCCCAGGGACAGAGGAGCCTGGTGGATTACAGTCTATGGAGTCTCAAAGAGTTGGACATGACTGAGTGACTAAGCACAGCACAGCACAGAGTCACTGAACACCTGGATGATGGCTCAGGCATCAGGTGCTGGAGTGAAAAAAGTAGGGAAGTGAGTGAAGGGCAAAAACAAGGACATAAAAGATCCTCCTCAAAGGCAAAAGTTTCTCTTTTCTCAGTTTTCTCCAGGGCTGAACTTGATAGTTGAATGATGTTTCAACTCATTTGGATTTGCTATTACTTAGTTTATGAAAAGTCAAAGCAGTTACTTAAACCATCCCACATAAATTCAGCTGTAAAGACACTTTCAGAGATTTAACTGATGCAGTCTTTGTAGAAGAATCTTATGAATTATGGAAATGGTGAAACAAGAAGCAAGCAATTACCTAATTTGCCCTTGATGATGAATGGCAGGGATTTAATCTCTTTCTCTAAGATATTTTCTGTTAAATGAAGATGTAGACACTATCATTTGAGATGGACTGGAGTGGAAAATATATTTCCAAAATTTATTGGCCTTCCAGCTGTGAATGTAATAAACAACGTTTTGCAAATTAATGTTTGTTTTCATTCATATGGTTTTAACAGTTGTTTTCTATTCTGAAGGATAGAAGTGAAGGTGTTGATGGGAATAAATTACCTCTGTGGTCCATGGTTTATGTAGAGAATATTTTTATGAAGTGGTAACAAATCATGACTTTTTTGGGAAAAGCTTTCGCTTATGATAACATTACTTATGTTATTTTTATGGTTACCTAGCAGGAGAAAACTTTATACCTTAAATTCAGAGCAGTGAATTTGTTTGTGTGTGTGTGCATGTTTAAAGTTCTCTGAATTTAACGTGCAGTGACATGAGGCAATGCATTTTATTTAGTTTTAATTGAGGGTGAATTTTTTTCAGTTTAAGAATTAAAAACTTGACTTAATAGAATTATTAAACAAATCTCAATGGTTTGAAAGAGTATAATAATAATCTTAAGATTTTAAGGTATTGTCCCAAATTCTGTCTTACTACTGGAATCTAAATCCAGAACCCCCTTCTTATCCTCTTAAATCTTGCATTCCCAAAGCAAGAACAGACAATATATTTTCTATAAATATGTTATAGATTGATGTGGATAAATGAAGACTGTTTAGTGATATAGTACAATTGTCTTGGTAATATACAGAATTATCATAGAGAAGTCAAAATCAATCCCTTAAGTCCTATTTGTTAGTTTTCTCGCCAATGAGTCTGGAAGATTTTAATTATTATTGTAATGTCCCAAAACTAAACAACGCAAAGTGCCCATGAAGAAGTAGAAAGTAATGGTTAAGTCTTATTAGCAACAATGAAACATATGTTCCTAAAGAAGTTGTTATGATTTAATCACCAGTGGTTGAGATTTCAAGTTTTATTGAAATATAATTCACATATAACATTGTGTAAATTTAAGATATATAATATTTTGATTTGATATACTTACATATTGCACAATGATTATCACCATGGTGTTAGTTAATACCTCCATCATATCACATAATTATCATTTCTTTTATGTGGTAAGAACATTTAAGATCTATTCTCTTAGCAACTTTCAAGCATTCGTTGTGGTTCAGTTGCTCAGTTATGTCTGACTCTTTGTGACCCCATTGACTGCAGCACACCAGGCTTCCCTATCCTTAGTCTCCTGGAGTTTGCTCAAACTCATGTCCATTGAGTCAGTGTTGCCATCCAATCATCTTGTTCTCTGTTATCCCCTTCTCCTCCTGCCTTCAATCTTTCCCAACATCAGGGTCTTTTCTAATGTGTTGGCTCTTTGCATCAAGAAGCCAAAGTATTGGAGCTTCAGCTTCAGCATCAATCCTTCCAATGAATATTCAGGACTGATTTCCTTTAGGATTGACTGGTTTGATCTCCGTACAGTCCAAGGGACTCTCAGGAGTCTTCTTCAACACCACAGTTTCAAAGCATCAATTCTTGGATGTTCAGCCTTCATTACGGCCCAGCTCTCACTGGTAAATAGTCTTGTATGGATGCAGTATTATTAAATACAATCATGATGCTATGAATTTGATTCCCATAACTTATTTATCTTATAACTGAAAGTTTGTACTCTTCCCATTTTCATCTCCCCATTTTTCCTCATTCCCAAGTCTGGTAACTACCATTCTACTGTTTCTATAAATTCAAATTTTTTTTTTATATTGCACACACAGGTAAGTGATATCATGTAGCATTTATTTCTATTTGTCTGACTTATTTCACTTAGCATAATGCACTCACAGTCTGTCCATGTTATCACACATGGCAGGATTTCCTTCTTTCTCATGACTGAGTGGTTGGAATTTTCATTCCTAGATAATAACCAGTGTAAAGGCAGCTCCCGTTCTATCAGCAGCAAGGTTTGATGTATCAACAATTTATCATTGCCATACTCTTTATGTGTACATTCCTACCGCATAGTCATATACCTGACACCATGTTTCTCCAGCTATTTTTTGATTCTTGAACTAGGAAGCATGAAATAGAAGGACTGTTTCTAAATATAAAACAGGTATCATGATTTTAATTCTATGATGAGCAAGTGAGCCAATGTGTTGAAAACTGCGGCAGTAAATCAGGACCTATGAGCTTATGAGCTTAGATCCTAGTCTGTCTTACTAGCCAGAGAGGATTTGGAAATACTTTACATTATGGTTTTATAGTATTATGGACAGTGACAGACTCAGTCTATATGTTAAGCCAGTCCCCTCTTCTCTCTCATGGTTGACATCTAGAGATGTTTCTAAAGTCTGAGACAGAGACATTGCAGTATTATCATAGAAGGTTAGTTGAACAGTAATAAATCATTGAGTCCTCCAAGCCAAATACTCTCCTTGGGCTATATTCTATACATGGGCCATGGCTAATATTTCTTACTGCTTTGTAGTCCTTTGTGGTTTCTCTCTAGTTGCACTTCTAAAGGACCAAAGCATTTGGAGTCTTAGATCTTCAGAGACACATCAGGTACCTTAATATTTACTTTGATTTGAAAGCAGAGAAATCTTAAAATGGAAGTTATTGAACAAGAGGAGTATGGGACAGATAGGTGTCATCTTAGAGATAATAACGAACTTTGATCTCAGAATAATATACTAAGTGTGATAATAAAGCTTTCATTGAGTTCAGAGCATTGCCTTGTTAAAAGTAGCTTTATTGCATTTTTTTGCTTTTCTTAAAGAATAAAAGATGTCTTATATAACTAAAAAATACAAGCCTGAAATACATAAGGCTGAACAGATTCAGCATGGCTTAATGTGAGTTATGAGAAAGTATTCTACATTTTGGCATAATATGAACTACATGTAATTCTTTCCTTCTGCATTTTTTTCTCCTGTGAGCTGGAAATCCTGTGATTTATAAATCTTTGAATCACAAATCTGGAGATTCTGTTTATGCTCTTAAATTTAACAACATTAAAGTGCTAATGTGATCTAATGATGAAGAAGCAGGTAAGAGAATGGGAAGAATTAAAGTACAGGCCTTGAATGTATGCTTTTATTTTCTTTCTTAGAGTGCTCCTCACCCCAAGCTTATAAATTCTGATTATAAAATTTGATAAATGCTCAATGAAAAGAACTTGGAAACCATAGAAAACCATTAAGAAAAAAATCACCCTTCAGAGATAGCCACTCTTAGCTAACATTTTGAAGTGTCTTTTCAGCTTAAAAATTGCATATTTTAAAAAGATAATCTGTAAATTGTGTCGTAGTTTGAACAGTCATTTCACATGCTAGCAAAGTAATGCTCAAAATTCTCCAAGTAAGGCTTCAACAGTAAGTGAACTGAGAACTTCCAGATGTTCAAGCTGGATTTAGAAAAGGCAGAGGAGCCAGAGATCAAATTGCCAACATCTACTGGATCATCGAAAAAGCAAGAGAGTTCCAGAAAAAACATCTATTTCTGCTTTATTGATTATGCCAAAGCCTTTGACTGTGTGGATCACAACAACTGTTGAAAATTCTTCAAGAGATGGAAATACCAGACCACATTACCTGCCTCCTGAGAACTCTGTATGCAGGTCAAGAAGCAACAATTAGACTGGACATGGAACAACGGACTGGTTCCAAACTGGGAAAGGAGTACGTCAAGGCTATATATTGTCACCCTGCTTATTTAACTTGTTTGCAGAATACCTCATGTGAAATGCTGGGCTAGATGAAGCACAAGCAGGAATCAAGATTTCCAGGAGAAATATCAATAACCTCAGATATGCAGATGACAGCACTCTTATGGCAGAGAGCAAAGAAGAACTAAAGAGTCTCTTGATGAAAGTGAAAGAGGAGTGAAAAAGCTGGCTTAAAACTCCACATTCAAAAAACTAATATCATGGCATCTAGTCCCATTACTTCATGGCAAATAGATGGGAAAACAATGAAAACAGTGAGAGATTTTATTTTCTTGGACTCCAAAATCACTGCAGATGGTGACTGCAGCCATGAAATTAAAAGACGCTTGTTCTTGGAAAAGAAAAGCTATGACCAACCTACACAGCATATTAAAAAAGCAGAGACATTAGTTTGCCAACAAAGGTCTGTTTAGTCAAAGCTATGGTTTTACCAGTGGTCGTATATGGACGTGAGTTGGAGCATAAAGAAAGCTGAGTCCTGAAGAATTGATGCTTTTAAACTGTAGTGTTGGAGAAGACTTTTGAGAGTCCCTTGGACTGCAAGGAGATCAAACCAGTCAATCCTAAAGGAAATCAGTCCTGAATATTCATTTGGAAGGACTATGCTGAAGCTGAAGTTCCAATCCTATGGCCACCTGATGAGAAGAACTGACTCATTTGAAAAGACCCTGATGCTGGGAAAGATTGAAGGCAGGAGGCGAAGGGGACAACAGAGGATGAGATGGTTGGATGGTATCACCAACTTGATGGACATGAGTTTGAGCAAGCTCTGAGAGTTGGTGATGGACAGGGTAGCCTGGCATGCTGCAGTCCAAGGGGTTGCAAAGAGTTGGACATGACTGAGTGACTGAACTGAACTGAATCTGTAAATACCTCTTAAAAATATTTTGAATAGTGTTCTTCAAGTAAAACCTTTAAAAATAAATGGTTCAGAAGTAATTAATATTGAGACGTTTGTAATATTTGCATTGTTCTCAAAACTTTGATTTTATTGGATAAAGATCAATTTGCTCTTTGGTAAATACTTAATGACATTTTTATCATATTTTAGGGTATGGTTATATTTAAAAAATTTAACATTTACCTCATTAACTCAATATCCTTTTGCCCAAATATGCAACTTAATTACCTGAGTCAATTCATGCATTGTAAATGAGACTCTAAAAGGCATGTGGACAGATTTCTTTGAAGTCCTAATGCCAGGCTCTTTCATTTACTTGGACATTGTGGTTGTCTCCATTCTGAAGAGTCAAAACTCTGGAAGTCTGTGAAGGGATTTTGATATATTAACGGTAGATGGATGTGTCTCACATGGAATTGAATGCACTCCCTGCCCCCTGTCAAGTTTAGAGTTTGATCTTGTTGCTTTAACTCTCTCTCAATAAGAAACTCAAAAGTTCCTATGTCCTCACTGGGTCAATTTAGGAAAATAGCCTAGTGAGCTGAATAAATACTGATGAAATGCATCAAGCAATTCTTTGTAAAAAGGTTACATTTCATCAACTTGCTTAAAAGTAGTAAAAAATACATATATGGTAAAATTGACTAATTGTGACGGACCACACGGAAGTGTGGCCGAGAGGAGTTACCCCATGGCTGAGGTCAGGGGTGGCGGCTGGAGAGGAGCTACCCCATGTCCAAGGAGTGGTAGCTGCATGGGCACAGGAGGGCTGAGAGGCGCTACTCCACGTTCAAGGTCAGGAGAGGAGGCTGTGAGGAGATAACCCTCATCCAAGGTAAGGAGCAGTGGCTGTGCTTTGCTGGAGCAGCCATGAAGAGATACTCCATGTCCAAGGTAAGTGAAACCCAAGTAAGATGGTAGGTGTTTCAAGAGGGCATCAGAGGGCAGACACACTGAAACCATGAAGATAGAAAACTAGCCAATCTGATCACAGAGACCACAGCTTTGTCTAACTTAGTGAAACTAAGCCATGCCCTGTGGGGCCACCCAAGACGGTCTGGTCATGGTGGAGATGTCTGACAGAATGTGGTCCACTGGAGAAGGGAATGGCAAGCCACTTTAGTATTCTTGCCTTGAGAACCCAATGAACAGTACGAAAAGGCAAAAAGATAGGACATGGAAAGATGAACTCCTCAGGTCGGTAGGTGCCCAATATGCTACTGGAGATCAGCAGAGAAATATCTCCAGAAAGAATGAAGGGATGGAGCCAAAGCAAAAACAATACCCAGTTGTGAATGTGACTGGTGATAGAAGCAAGGTCTGATGCTGTAAAGAGCAATATTGCATAGGAACCTGGAATGTTAGGTCCATGAATCAAGACAAACTGGAAGTGGTCAAACAGGAAATGGCAAGAGTGAACGTCGACATTCTAGGAGTCAGCAAACTGAGATGGACTGGAATGGGTGAATTTAACTAATATGACCATTATATCTACTGCTGTGGGCAAGAATCCCTTAGAAGAAATGGAGTAGCCATCATGGTCAACAAAAGAGTCCAAAATGAGGTACTTGGATGCAATCTCAAAAATGACAGAATGATCTCTGTTCATATTCAAGGCAAATATTCAGTATCACGGTAATCCAGCCTATGCCCTAACCAGTAATGCTGAAGTGGAATGGTTCTATGAAGACCTACAAGACCTTTTAGAACTAACACCCAAAAAAGATGTCCTTTTCATTATAGGGGACTGGAATGCAAAAATAGGCAGTCAAGAAATATCTGGAGTAACAGGAAAATTTGGCCTTGGACTACAGAATGAAATGGGGCAAAGGCTAAAAGAATTTTGCCAAGAGAACGGACTGGTCATAGCAAACATCCTCTTTTGACAACAGAAGAGAAGACTCTACACGTGGACATCACCAGATAGTCAAAAACCAAAATCAGATCGGTGATATTCTTTGCAGCCAAAGATGGAGAAGCTCTATACGGTCAGCAAAAACAAGACCGGGAGCTGACTGTGGCTCAGATCATGAACTCCTTATTGCCAAATTCAGACTTAAATTGAAGAAACTAGGGAAAACCACTAGAAAATTCAGGTATGACCTAAATCAAATCTCTTGTAATTATACCGTGGAAGTGAGAAATAGATTTAAGGGACTAGATCTGATAGAGTGCCTGATGAACTATGGATCGAGGTTCATGACATTGTACAGGAGACAGGGATTAAGCCCATCCCCATGAAAAAGAAATGCAAAAAAGCAAAATGGCTTTCTGAGGAGGCCTTATAAATAGCTGTGAAAAGAAGAGATGTGAAAAGCAAAGGAGAAAAGGAAAGATATTCCTATCTGAATGCAGAGTTCCAAAGAATAGCAAGGAGAGACAAGAAAGCTTTCCTCAGTGATCAATGTAAAGAAATAGAGTACAACAATAGAATGGGAAAGACTTGAGATCTATTCAAGAAAATTAGAGATACAAAAGGGAACATTTCATGTAAAGATGAGCTCAATAAAGGACAGAAATAGTATGGACCTAACAGAAGCAGAAGATATTAAGAAGAGGTAGCAAGAATACATAGAAGAACTGTACAGAAAGGATCTTCATGACCCAGATAATCACGAAGGTATGATCACTCACCTAGAGCCAGACATCCAGGAATGTGAAGCAAAGTGGGCCTTAGAAAGCATCACTATGAACAAAGCTAGAGGAGGTGATGGAATTCCAGCTGAGCTATTTCAAATCCTGAAAGATGATGCTGTGAAAGTGCTACACTCAATATGCCAGCTAATTTGGAAAACTCGGCAATGGCCAGAGGACTGGAAAATTTCAGTTTTCATTCCACTCCCAGAGAAAGGCAATGCCAAAGAATGCTTGAACTACCGCACTTTTGCACTCATCTCACATGCTAGTAAAGTAATGCTCAAAATTCTCCAAGCTAGGCTTCAGCAATATGTGAACCGTGAACTTCCAGATGTTCAAGCTGGTTTTAGAAAAGGCAGAGGAGCCAGAGATCAAATTGCCGACATCTGCTGGATCATCAAAAAAGCAAGAGAGCTCCAGAAAAACATCTATTTCTGCTTTATTGACTATGCCAAAGCTTTTGACTGTGTGGATCACAATAAACTGTGGAAAATTCTGAAAGAGATGGAAATACCAGACCATCTGACATGTCTCTTGAGAAACCTGTATGAAGGTCAGGAAGCAACAGTTAGAACTGGACATGGAACAACAGACTGGTTCCAAATAGGAATAGGAGTACATCAAGGCTATATATTGTCATCCTGCTTATTTAACTTATATGCAGAGTCCATTATGAGAAACGCTGGGCTGGATGAAGCACAAGCTGGAATCAAGATTGCTGGGAGAAATATCAATAACCTCAGATATGCAGATGACACCACCCTTATGGCACAAAGTGAAGAGAACCTAAAGAGCCTCTTGATGAAAGTGAAAGAAGAGAGTGAAAAAGTAGGCTTAAAGCTCAACATTCAGAAAACTAAGATCATGGCATCTGGTCCCATCACTTCATGGGAAATAGATGGGGAAACAGTGGAAACAGTGTCAGACTTTATTTTTTGGGTCTCCAAATTCACTGCAGATGGTGATTGCAGCCATGAAATTAAAAGACGCTTGCTCCTTGGAAGGAAAGTTATGACCAACCTAGATAGCATATTGAGAAGCAGAGACATTACTTTGTCAACAAAGGTCCATCTTGTCAAGGCTATGGTTTTTCCATTGGTCATGTATGGATGTGAGAGTTGGACAGGGAAGAAAGCTGAGCACTGAAGAATTGATGCTTTTGATCTGTGGTGTTGGAGCAGACTCTTGAGAGTCCCATGGACTGCAAGAAGATGCAACCAGTCATCCTAAAGGAGATAAGTCCTGGGTGTTCATTGGAAGGACTGATGTTGAAGCTGAAACTCCAATACTTTGGCCACCTCATGCAAAGAGCTGACTCATTGGAAAAGACCCTAATGCTGGGAAGGATTGAGGGCAGGAGGAGAAGGGAACGACAGAAGATGAGATGGCTGGATGACATCACTGACTCGATGAACATGGATTTGGGTAGACTCCAAGAGTTGGTGATGGACCGAATGGGGTCTTGGGGTCTCAAAGAGTTGGACAAGATTGAGTGACTGAACTGAACTGAATAATATTGAATATATTAATAAACGATGTGTGCGCAAAGTAGTTCTTGCCAAACAACCAAAACCAAAACTGCTCTAAACAGAACAGAACATAAACCCTAACAAACTCAAACTTGGGAATGAGCATCTGAAATTAAAGGGTAACTGGTTAGCATGTGACAGATGCTATATTGGGGCCATGTATTATTTTGTGTCATCATTTATGTGGACAGGACTGTAAATCATTGGTAAGTTAACAACGCAAAGGCCACTGCTTATATTTTACTTCTCTCTATATACAATTAGACTGGGTAAAACTGTATTGCCACCATTAGTTTATATCGGTAATTTCAATTTTTAAAAGAAGTGAAGGAGACTGAAGATCTTAATGTCGTTTAATTTTCAGAATGCCATAGAAACCTTGTGTCTTAACAAAAGACAGAAACTTTTCCCCCAAACTGAGAGCCAACTCATTTCAACAAACATTAACCAGGAATATTGTTCAGTAATTCACTGGGTTTGGTGTCAATGACAATAGCCTGCCAAAGAATTAAAATAATAAATTTGAAAAAGTTACTTTATAGAGGGTCTTAAGATATTAAAATAACCCTTTTATTTAAGAGCAATAATATTTATTGTGGACCATTTGAAAATCTAGATCATAGGAAAAAAATATCTAATAATCTGACCTGTCACACCATAACTTAATGTAATCTTTTACACTTTACTTATACTTCCATATTCAATACTCTTCATAAGTGGAGTCATAACATAGGGACTGTTGTTGAACTCCCAGTACATCATCAGACAACCTGTTCATACAGCAGGCTGACAATATAGACATGTTTAAGTAAACAAAAGCAGACAGCATCACGGAAGCATTTATAAATCAGGCACTTAAATAACTTAGAGGAGAAAGTGATTTAGATTCATTCTCCATCTTCTAAGTCTCTTAAAAGTTAACTGTGAAAACGATCAAGGAAGATGGAATGTTTTGGTTTATAGGTGAGCTAGCTGGGGGGTTTTCCTTCTGCTTCTGCGTTCTTTTGGTAATTTGTGATGCTTTATGTTACATGTGTACCTTGTAGAACATCTCTAGTCTAATAAGTTGGGATATAACATTTTTGTAAAACGGCTCGGATATCAAGAACTCTAATTGTCTCTTTTGGGCTTCTGACTAACCCATTTTTCCTACTTTTAAGAATACAGTTGTATAAGAAATGAATTTTAAAATCATAGTATAGCCTGATAGCTTTCCCCCCTACTATCACTCACCTTGATATTTCTTGTTTCCTTAGCATGCCAAATTTCAATCTGCAGTATATAATAAAAACCGTACTGACTCTCCGAACCCCCTTTCTTGGTAAATTTGTATAAGAGCTTTTGCTTTCTTAGAAATGTTTAAAAATAAGTGTTTGGGCACAGTCATCTCCCCTCTGTTACAAGTCTATATTTGTTTCCCATTTCAACCAGCTTAGGGTTTTGTTTTAGTGGAAGCTGCCTGGTCTGATTAAGAGCTTTAGTTAGCATTGAAAATTTGTATTGGCAGGATTAATTGCATAGAGAATTGTTTCCATGGCTATAGACAATTTACAGCTTGATGTTACTTCTCTAATACTTTCCTATTTGAGATGAAATCATGTATGGTTTTCCAAAGATGATGGTATAGTATTTCATTGGAGTTGAAAGTTTCATGTGAAATTTGGACTTTTGCAAGACAGACTGTAGTATAAAAGTAATAGTGAAAAGTATTTAAAATTACTATCTCCTACTAGAGAAGTGTGATTGTTGTTGCAAATCACCAGAATGGAAGTAAATCTGAAGTTGGCACTGTAATTTCATGCATTCTTGTGTTAGAGTATACTGAGTGACTTACTTTCAGCCAGAATACTTGTGCTGTCCTTGGAAAAGGTTAGGTAGAAAATACCAGTGAGAGTCATAGTATTTTATAAAAAGGGGAGCTATATGACTATATGCCTTTTTTTTTTTTGGTGTGATTGGAGGATGCTAAAATTCATGGAGTCATAGAATTTAGAAAAGTTCTGGGCCTGGGTGAGATGTTGCCCTGGATTAGGTAATCAAGGACTAGTTTGATGATTATGTTGTAGTTATAAAGTGGAAGGGAAGGTGTCTTGATATAGTAGAGTAATACCAAAGATAAAATAAGGTCTGTTTATAGTTTTTTTTTTTTTTTTTTACAGTGTTTGACTTGTCCATTTGCTCTCATTGAGAACCAGGGTATAGGCATTAGCTTCCTTAATTCTACTGAGGACCAAAGCTAATTTTAGAAGACAGAACTTTAAACATTGACAATGTTTATGAAGGCACTTCATGTCCTGAATGCCTTTTATGCAACAGGTGCTAAGTTGGATGTGTGAATGAAATGATGTGTAGAAATAGGAGACTAGAAGGAGAAGGTGGATGTGGAATTATTTTGTTTAGAAAGCAATGAATGTGATTTTTTTCTCCTCTCTCTTTATTCTTTCCATGTACTTGGAAAAACAACTAAAATATTTAGGCTTCAGTAAGCAAGGATTTACTCAATGATCAAACAGTCTTTATCAAGCACATGCTGTATGCAGTGTTGTTCTAGGTCCTAGGGATATAATAGTAAACAATCCATGTTTATGTTCTTATGAAGCTTGCATTCTGTTTGGAGCACAGGAGATAAAAAAAAAGAGGAGAGAGAAGAGAAGGGATATCAAATAAACAAATACCTTCAGATTGTGATGAAGTGAGATTGTAAACAATGAAGAAGTTACTTTATATAGGGTAGTCAGATTAATTCTCTCCATAGGCTGATTTGAGCAGTGACCTGGATAAAGTGAAAAACCTGGCCAAACAGACATCTGGGGAGAGCATTCCAGGGTGGAGTAAAGAGGTAGATGTTGTAAAAGATTTGGTCCCCACAGTTCTCTAGCATCTGTTTGCTACAAGCTGCCTTGAGCTTCCAGGACCTCTTCCAGTATACCCCTAAATTCTGTCTTCCTGGGGAAGTGCCAATGTTTTACTCCTTTATTGCTTACCTCTTAAAAAAATAGCTCTCATTTCTTGAGTGTGAACCAAGGTGCCAGACACTGATTATCTAATTTAGTCCTTACAACAACCCTGCAAAACAAGCATTACTATCTCTGTTGTAAAGATGAGAAAACTGAGGACTCTGTAAGAGGTTACAGAGTTTTAATAGCATGTAATAGTACCAGATTTCTGGGACTGAATGGAAGCTTTCTAATTCTGAAGGCCACTTTTCTAGACTACATGGTCTTTCTATATTTATTTGATTTGTGACCTTGCTTTCAGTTAAAAGCTGGTTTCTAATACAAAATTATGTTAATAGGTTAATATTTTTAAAATTAAATGTTTCACTTTAAGATAATTGTAGATTTATATACTGTTGTAAGGAATAATGCGGGGAGATCATGTGTATACCTTACTCTGATTTCCCCAATGGTAACCATCTTTCAAAGCTATTGTAAAATAGGAGACAGGAAAATTGAGGCAAATCTCTCTATTTTTTTAAACTAAATGAAAGATTCTTTAAATCCTATAATGCTTTATAATTTTTGGAAGTTTCACACATATGATTTCATCTAATCCTATAATAATTTCTTTTCTTCTCTTACCCCCTATATTGCCCCTCCTACCTTTGTTCTCCCCATAGGTAACCATTAACTGGTTATCTATTTCTGTGAATCTGCTTCTTTTTGTTTTATTTAGTTTGTTGTAATTTTTAGATGCCACACATATCATGTCATACAGTATTTGTCTTTGACTTATTTCACTTAGTGTAATACTCTCCAAGTCCATCAATGTTGCTGCAAATGGCAAAATTTCAAGAATTTAAAGTTTTAAAACTACCCAAGGCTGTGTGGAATGCATTGTGACTGTGATGTGAAGGTGAAGAATTTAAGAGACAATTTCAATCGTTTCAATTTCTTTAAAATAACCCTCAAAATAAATAGTTTTTATTCCTATAAAGGACATAAATTAGCTTTCTCTCCATGGATATAATTTTGAATTATGTTGATTGGAGGATAAATTAGGAGAACTGCATACTAGTATGTGAATGTTTAAATAATTATCGTTAATTTAAGTGTCCTTAAGAGAGCTTTAGCTGCTCAAGTGAACATTTGCTTAATTTAAATTGAATTAAAAATGATCTTTGGGAAAAACAGTTTCTAAAGTGCAACTTGGGCTTTATGGAAATGGGAGGAATAAGAGATGTTGTGTTGCAAAGAGCTAATATTGTGAGAATGGAATTTTGAGCCTCACTGATGTAGATATGCCTGAATATTAGATTGGTACAAAACTGCAATGTCAAATGATGCTCCAGAGGGGTGGAAAAGTTTCTGTCTAAGTTTTCTTTCCTGCGGCCACAGAGCTCTATAACAGGTTCATTTCTTGCTTTCAAATTTAGGAGCATCTAGGAAATTCCCTGAAGGATAATTTTATGTAGAATATATTAAAATGTTCCAATCTTTGCTCACCTTCCAGGTAGCTGAACAGAACTCATAGGGGAAGAAATTACATAAGGGCCTGCTAAGTAACATGAAATAGGTGCCAAGGCAGCCCCTTTGTTTTAGAACTGTGTTATTGAAGAATTGCATAAGTAAACCAATATATTGGTATATTCCCTTGTTGGAACTGTCTGGGCATGGTTTAATTCTTAAAATCCTCCTGTCTGGTTTCCCATCTATTTTAATAGGGAAAGCACTGCTAGAAATGAGAGATGGCAGTGGTGAGAGGGACAGTTCTGGAGAAGAGCTAAGAGGAATAAACATGACTATCACCAATGTGGGTGGAGTCTTTTGGGTGGCTCTCTACCATCATTGTACATTGAACACTGGTGTCAGAAGGAGCACAGACTGTCTTGATATGACTGCTGTGGAAATAAACAGGCAACTGGGGCAAAACAAAATCTGAAAAATCCACCTGAAGGCCTTAAGAAAAGGCTGCAGGCAGTTTGCAATATTTTGAGAGGCTTTAATCTTCCAGGGGGCCTGGTATCAAGAAAGGGATCCTAGATTTCAGTGGCCATGGAATCTGCATAGAAAAGTTAACACAACTGACCTGGGACTGCTATCTTGAGAAAGTGAAAGTCGTTTCAGTTCAGTTGCTCAGTTGTGTCCGACTCTTGGCAACCCCATGAACTGCCGCACGCCAGGCCTCCCTGTCCATCACCGACTCCTGGAATCCACACAAATCCATGTCCATCGAGTTGATGATGCCATCCAACCATCTTATCCTCTGTCTTCCCTTCTCCTTCTGCCCTCAATCTTTCACAGCTTCAGGATCTTTTCCAATGAATCAGTTCTTTACATCAGGAGGCCAAAGTATTGGAGTTTCAGCTTCAGCATCAGTCTTTCCAATGAATAGTCAGGATTGATTTCCTTTAGGATGGACTCGCTGGATCTCTTTGTAGTTCAAGGGACTCTCAAGAGTCTTCTCCAACACCACAGTTCAAAAGTATCCATTCTTCTGTGTTCAGCTTTCCTTACAGTCCAACCCTCACATCCATACATGACCACTGGAAAAACCATAGCCTTGACTTGACGGACCTTTGTTGACAAAGTAATGTCTCTGCTTTTCAACATACTGTCTAGGTTGGTCATAACTTTCCTTCCAAGGAGTAAGCATCTTTTAATTTCATGGCTGCAATCACCATCTGCAGTGATTTTGGAGCCCAGAAAAATAAAGTCAGCCACTGTTTCCCCATCTATTTCCCATGAAGTGATGGGACCAGATGCCATGATCTTAGCTTTCTGAATGTTGAGCTTTAAGATAACTTCTTCATTCTCCTCTTTCACTTTCATTAAGAGGCTCTTTAGTTCTTCTTCACTTTGTGCCATAAGGGTGGTGTCATCTGCATATCTGAGGTTATTGATATTTCTCCTGGCAATCTTGATTTCAGCTTGTGCTTCCTCCAGCCCAGCATTACTCATGAGGTACTCTGCGTATAAATTAAATAAGCAGGGTGACAGTAAACAGCCTTGACATACTCCTTTTCCTATTTAGAGCCAGTCTGTTGTTCCATGTCCAGTTCTAACTGTTGCTTCCTGACCTGCATATAGGTTTCTCAAGAGATAGGTCAGGTGGTCTGGTATTTCCATCTTTTTCAGAATATTGTGATCCAGACAGTCAAAGGCTTTGGCATAGTCAATAAAGCAGAAATGGATGTTTTTCTGGAGCTCCCTTGCTTTTTTGATGATCCAGCGGATGTTGGCAATTTGATCTCTGGTTCCTTTGCCTTTTCTAAATTCAACTTGAACATCTGGAAGTTCATGGTTCACATATTGCTGAAGCCTGTCTTGGAAAATTTTAAGCATTACTTTACTAGTGTGTGAGATGTGTGCAATTGTGTGGTATTTGAACATTCTTTGACATTGCCTTTCTTTGGGATTGGAATGAAAACTGACCTTTTCCAGTCCTGTGGCCATTTACTGACATATTGAGTGTAGCATTTTCACAGCATCATCTTTCAGGATTTGAAATAGCTCAACTGGAATTCCATCACCTCCACTAGCTTTGTTCATAGTGATGCTTTCTAAGGCCCACTTGACTTCACATTCCAGGATGTCTGGCTCTAGGTGAGTGATCACACCATTGTGATTATCTGGGTCATGAAGACTTTTGTTGTACAGTTCTTCCGTGTATTCTTGCCACCTCTTCTTAGTATCTTCTGCTTCTGTTAGGTCCGTACTATTTCTGTCCTTTATCGAGCTCATCTTTACATGAAATGTTCCCTTTGTATCTCTAATTTTCTTGAAGAGATCTCTAGTCTTTCCCATTCTATTGTTTTCCTCATGTCCAACTCTTTGCTATCCTATGGACTATACAGTTCATGGAATTCTCCAGATCACAATACTGGAGTGAGTAGCCTTTCCCTTCTCCAGGGATCCTCCCAACCCAGGGATCAAACCCAGCTCTCCCACATTGCAGGTGGATTCGTTACCAGCTGAGCCACAAGGCAAACCCAAGAATACTGGGGTGGGTGACCCAGGAATTGAACAAGGGTCTCCTGAATTGCAGGCAGAGTTTTTACCAACTGAGCTATCAGGGAAGTCTGCTTGCAGAGTGAGCCCTTGTCTGGCATCTGGGTCTCAGAGTTGGAGAATGTTTTCACCATTTCCATTTCAGGTTTACTGTGTCTGAAGTGTTTACGCAAGCAATATGGCTTGTGCTTAACACCTGCTTTCATTCTGAGAGTCTGGAGTTTTAGTATATGTTCAGCAGCCCTCAGTAAAAACATTGGGCTCTGAGTTTCTAATGAGATTCTCTGGTAGACAATGTTTCACACATACCACACAGTTTGGTGCTGGAGGAATTAATCCCATCTGACTATGCAAGGAGACTCCTGGGAGCTGTGTCTGATTTTTCCTTCAGATTTCATCCCATGTACCATTTGCCTTTACCGATTTTTCTTTGTGTCCTTTCACTGTAATAAATATTACCTGTAAGTCCTGTGAGTTCTAACAAAGCATTGAACCTGGGGGTGGATTTGGAGACCTGCAACACAGAGCCTTAACTGGAAGAGGTTTATAGATGAAGTGAGAGTTGTAATCTGGAGTATACTAAATTCTGGAACTTAAACCAGGGATGAGTTTGGAATAGCTCTTTACTAGCATTGAACTCTTAATAGCTTTATCTAGAGATTTTTATGGATTGAGATATACTAGGAGTCTTGTGGCTTTGTTTTGTTTTTTGGTAAAGAATTTGCCTGCCAATGTAGGAGACACAGGAGATGTGGTTTGATCCCTGGGTTGGGAAGATCCCCTGGAGTAGGAAATGGCAACCCACTGCAGTATTCTTGTCTGGAGAATTCCATGGACAGAGGGGCCTGGTGGGCTACTGTCTGTGGGGTTGCAAAGAGTTGGATGTGACTGAGTGACTGAGCATGAGATCCTTCACATAAGCATAGTAAGATTAGATTAAGGCAGATTAGGTCCATGTAGTCCTCCCCAACTTTCAAGAAGAACTGAAACTGGTTAATTCAATCTAGAGGAGTAATAGACAACCTCTTAGTGGAAAATCTCTAAATGGATATTTTGGTAGAAACTCCTATTACACCAGTTTAGGCACAGATAGGGGAAAAGACCTCATTTCTGGCAAGGCCAAGAATTTTATGGCCTGACATTAAGCATCCATAGTTAATACATTTTTCTTAGTTTAATGTAAACCAAGTTCTTTCACATTTCTTCCTTGTTGGTTTGTATTTTAAAGATGGTGATTTCACTAATAGCAAACTCTGTTAGAAGCCATAACAAAATGGCCTTACATTCATGGGAAAGTGCTAACTTAAATTGTAAATACCTGCAATTTAATGTCAGCAGGTAGCCTGTCTTGTTCAATAGTGTCCAAGAGAAAAAAAGCCTTGTACTTAGGAAAATAAACCTCCTTGCTTAAAATTACAATAAACAAGTTTCAGTCTTTTAAAAAAGTATCTAAAAAAAATATTCAACTGTTCTTTGACTTACCCATTTTCTAAAGTAAAGTAAGAAAACCTTCCTTTGAAATCAATAATGTGCTGTTTGGTAATATGGATCTTTTTGGTATTTTGTCACTTAAAGCTTTATAGAAGCAAGGAGAGGCTTCTATAATTTTGCAGGCTTGCTACTCTGCAAAATTTAGAATTCTACAAGTATTAGCATAGAAGGTACTGATTCCTTACATGAACAAAAAAAACTGGGTTTATACTCTTTCTTGTTCTCGTGGGGCTTGGATTTGTAGAGAGCCTTAGAATTACATGGTCCTAGTATGACTTCATTCTTATTATCCGCTTCTGGTTGGTATCCTCACGTACTGGTAAAGTAACTTGCATGTTGCTCAAAAAGCAAGTGCATTTGGAGTATTCATGTAAATAACCTGGATATTTTAAAGAGTTTTTTGGGGGAAACAAGGATGTGAATTTCACTTTGTAAGTATATTCATGGTCTTTGAATTACAGGAACTTAATATCAAATAAGATGATCGTGTAATTTATTAAACTGGGCACTTTTAAGAGTGGAAGGGGAGCAATTAATCATTACTTTGGGATGTATTTAAACGGGGACAGTTCCCGGGAGAACTGAGACATATGATAATCACAGCCTTGGATACTTATTTTTTACTCTTTTTCCTTTCATGTGTATCAATGGGAATTTGTGAAATTGTGAAGTATTTTAGATGCTGTCAGAAAAAAATACTCAGGAAACCTGTTTTTGTTGAAAAACATGGCCTCAAAATTCTTGAACACTTCACGGTTTGAGAGGTGGGTCCTATGATATCACTCTTTGAATCTATATTGGCTTGTGACTGCTTTGACCAAGAGTATGATGGGAATGACACTGTAATTTCCAGAGTTGGGCCAATAGATGATGCAGCTTCTTTCCTGTGACACCACTGTTTGGAACCCTGAGCTGCTGCCATGTAAGAACTCTGACTACCCCAGGGCTGCCATATTGTGAGGAAGCAAAGTCATATGGAGAGGTGGCATTCAGGTGTCTTGTCAGCAGTCCTAATCTTTAAGTCATCCTAGCCTAGAAGAATGTGAGTGAATGAGCCTTTTTATGGCCTACTTTGTAGACTTCAAGTCTTCCCAGGTGAGGCCAGTGTCAATATGGAGCACATATTGACATAAACATTCCTAATTTATTTCTAAGTTTTTGACACACTAAATTCATGAGAATAACAAAATGGTTGTTTCAAGCCATTAAATTTTAGGATGATTTGTTATACAGTAACATAATGGGTATACTGTGCTTTCCACTTTTGCATTTATCTGTTTCAACGTATTCCAGGACTTTCCGAGTACCCTAGGTTCTGAACAAAAAACTCTCAGTGTTACACAAACACACATTGGTCTCTATGTCTTGAATCACTCTGTCTACATATTAGCTGTTTTGTTCAGCTCAGTTGCTCAGTCGTGTCTGACTCTTGGCGACCCCATGAACTGCAGCACACCAGGCCTCCCTGTCCATCACCAACTCCCAGAGTCCACCCAAACTCATGTCTGTTGAGTCAGTGATGTCATCCAGCCATCTCATCCTCTGTCATCCCCTTCTCCTTCTGCCCTCAATCTTACCCAGCATCAGAGTCTTTTCAAATGAGTCAGCTCTTCACATCAGGTGGCCAAAGTATTGGAGTTTCAGCTTCAACATCAGTCCTTTCAATGGACACCCAGGACTGATCTCCTTTAGGATGGACTGGTTGGATCTCCTTGCAGTCCAAAGGACTCTCATGAGTCTTCTCCAACACCACAGTTCAAAAGCATCAGTTCTTCGGCACTCGGCTTTCTTTATAGTCCAACTCTCACATCCATACATGACTCCTGGAAAAACCATGGCCTTGACTAGATGGACCTTTGTTGACAAAGTAATGTCTGTGCTTTTTAATATGCTGTCTAGGTTGGTCATAACTTTCCTTCCAAAGAGTAAGCGTGTTTTACTTTCATGGCTGCAATCACCATCTGCAGTGATTTTGGAGCCCCCAAAAATAAAGTCAGCCACTGTTTCCCCATCTATTTCCCATGAAGTGATGGGACCAGATGCCATGATCTTAGCTTTCTGAATGTTGAGCTTTAAGCCAACTTTTTCACTCTGCTCTTTCACTTTCATCAAGAGGAACCTTAGT
>ML664176.1:10812880-10928162 GCA_007570785.1 Antilocapra americana | reverse complement strand
ACTAAGGTTCCTCTTGATGAAAGTGAAAGAGCAGAGTGAAAAAGTTGTCTTAAAGCTCAACATTCAGAAAACTAAGATCATGGCATCCAGTCCCATCACTTCATGGGAAACAGATGGGGAAACAGTGGAAACAGTGGCTGACTTTATTTTTGGGGGCTCCAAAATCACTGCAGATGGTGATTGCAGCCATGAAAGTAAAACACGCTTACTCTTTGGAAGGAAAGTTATGACCAGCCTAGACAGCATATTAAAAAGCAGGGACATTACTTTGTCAACAAAAGTCCATCTAGTCAAGGCCATGGTTTTTCCAGGAGTCATGTATGGATGTGAGAGTTGGACTATAAAGAAAGCTGAGTGCTGAAGAATTGATGCTTTTGGTAACTGTGGTGTTGGAGAAGACTCTTGAGAGTCCCTTGGACTGCAAGGAGATCCAACCAGTCCATCCTAAAGGAGATCAGTCCTGGGTGTCCATTGAAAGGACTGATGTTGAAGCTGAAACTCCAATACTTTGGCCACCTGATGTGAAGAGCTGACTCATTTGAAAAGACCTTGATGCTGGGAAGGATTGGGGGCAGAAGGAGAAGGAGACTACAGGGGATGAGATGGTTGGAAGGCATCACTGACTTAATGGACATGAGTTTGGGTGGACTCTGGGAGTTGGTGATGGACAGGGAGGTCTGGTGTTCTGCAGTTTATGGGGTCACAAAAAGTTGGACATGACTGAGCCACTGAACTGAACTGGTAGAGGTTTGGTCAGAAGTGATATCCCTTCTATTTCTGCTTCTTAGGATTTGTTTTGTCTTGGAAATTGCCTTATTTCAGGTCTTCACATTAATGTTTTCAATCCTATAAATTTTTTCAACACTGAGACCTTTCTGAATATTTGATACAAGAGTAGAGATTTAATATTAATTAATCACTTACGTTTTTAGGGTTTTTGACATTACTAATTAGCCTTATCTTTGATCCAGTTATAAGCAGTGGTTGACTCACAAATTTGCTTGCCATCAGTCCCCCTGCACAGGGAGATTTTTCAGGATCTGTATATCACAACTTGTTAGAGGGAGTTTAGGAGTTAGTGACATAAGTAATGATCTCAGTGCTGTGCTTAGTCACTTCATTTGTGTCTGACTCTTAGCGACCCAATGGACTGTAGCCCACCAGGTTCCTCCATCCTTCGGGGATTCTCCGGGTAATAATACCAGAATGGGTTGCCATTCTCTTCTCCAAGGGATCTTCCCAACCCTGGGATTGAACCCAGGTCTCCCTAATTGCAGGTGGATTGTTTATCATCTGAGCCATCAGAATCCTATTGTAACTAGATGATTTTTAGGTCATTGCAAAAAAAGTAGTCAGTGAACAACCTTCAGGGCAAAGTGATAAGGGATAAATAGCTTAACTCTCCAATTTAGGGATGTGGAAAGAGACAGGTTGGCATGGTATGCCCTGTGCTCCTACACAGGTAAGATTCCTACATTTGATGACTTGGTTACTCATAGATAAAGTGAATTGGGGGTCTATTTATTAAACATCTCTTGGTTTATGAAAGAAATAGCAGAACTACAGCAATTTACATTTCAGAAACATATAAATCACAGTAGTTTGTCATTCTAAGTTGTCAGAGAAAGTGTAGAATCTGGAGCACAAATACATATTCTAGGTGCTTGGGTCAGTGGCGGTCATTCTCAGCTCTTCTGTGTTTTTATTTGCTTGATAGCAGTGGGACATAGGAAAGGGTAGATGGCAGCATCTTTCCACTTTATGAATGAAAGGTTAGATTACTAATGTCATGTATTCTGTTTAAAATGAAGTTTCTCATTGATAAAAGATAGAGGAAGAAAAAACGCTTACACCATCTCAGTTTCCTATGACTCAGGAAACATTTGTATCAAGGAAAATAATATAAATTTTAAATTAATTTTTTGCTTACTTTTCATAAAAACCTACTTTTAATAGGATTGATTAGGCATTTGGAGTTTGATGTGTAAGCTGAAACACAATTCACAAATTTTTAAATGATTTTCTCTGTTGTGGATCTCAATTAATTTGATCTTTAATAGTAGGAAGCATACTCAGAAAGAAATGAACCTCGTTAAAATGAACTGCTTACCTCTTATCCACTCTCCTCACCCTTTATTTATAAAAGAATGTTTGCTCTTCATAGAAAAAATTTTCTGGTATGAATTAAGAAAATAAAAATCCTTTATATTGCCACCACCAGAGGAGAACTCCTGGTAATACTTTTTTTCTGTTCCTAATTTTGTGCATTATGAGATTATATTGAATATATAAATTTATTCTGCTTTTAATATAAGCATTTTCCAGTTTTATTACAAATTCTTCATGAACATGTTTAATGCTTGTATAATATTCTGTTGGCTCCTGGTTTAGTGCCTATATTCAAATTATAGAATGGCTCGAAAATGATGGTGTTGATTTTGAGTGGAGTTGACCCTTCTGGGTTTTAGCAAGCAATTGGGTGAGCAATCTAAACAGGAGGCAGCTGCACTCGATCCACTCCTAAGCCAATTTACCCAGGCCGCCAGGAGAATGAGCTTTGCCTTTTTCCAGCTAAAAGTTCCTTTCTAATATTGATGCAGACAGATAGAATGCATTTGATGAATGCACAAAACTCCATTTGTTTATTTATATGGGTCATTACCAAGTCAGCTGTAGTAACAATGGCTCTTCCATGCCTGAGTCATTCTGGAGCACTCAGCTACAGCAAAATCCTTGATATATAAACCCCAATTCTTCCCTGTGTCATTTAGAACCTTTCACTTCACTAACTCTCCAGAACTCTCCCTAAAGTAGTGCTAACTAGAAAATATTGCTCCACTCCTACTTGGTAATTACTTCATTTACATATAGATTTTTTCAAAATGTTTTTAGTATAAGGAGGAGGGCCCAGTCTTAGGACAACAGAAAGAGACGCATATTCCATTCAATTTTTGCAGACACTTTAGCCCTACCAGGTTACCTTCTCCTGCAGAAGTCTTGTGGGACTTCACTGCCATACTGTTAATAAAATGTAAAATTTCTTCAGGATTTCTCTCCCTCTTTGATCTGGTTTTCCACAAGTTTGCATTTATCAGTATATTCTATCCTGAATTTACTGAGAACTTACTTGTTTCTAACAGTACTTGATATCATCCCTCCTCCAGTATGAATAGATCTGACCAGTACCATCTAACATGCTACTCGGTACATCCCAGTTTATGAGAACACCATGATTTCCTAATCATTCTATAATAAGAACATTAAGCTTTTGTTGTGTTTTGTATTCGTTTTGAGGATATATTTTCTGAAAAAAAAACTAGATCAAAGTTTATAAACATTGTAAGTTTCTTGATATATATTGCCAAAGTTCTTTCCAGTGTGCCAGCATATAGTAAATATATGAACTAATTGCTGACCATGATACCAGGACTCTGACTGTACTTATGAGTAATAATCTGTTTGATATATGTCTTTTTGTGTATATTTTTCATCATCTATGAGAGATTTTTAATTTGAAGCCTTATGGTGAAATGAGAAAGTCCAGTCCCCAGCCCTGTACACAAATGAGTGATAGTACATTTACTGTGTGGTTAATTTAAGCATACATTAAATATAAAAACCATGGATACTGAAAATACAAAAATAGCACACTAATATCCATTTACTGTGCATCTGAGTGAACAATAAGCGTCCTTTGTTTATTATGCCAAGAGAGCAGTTGCTCTTCCAGTTTGGATTCTCTCTAAAATGGCCTTGTCCAAGTACCAAAATACTCCTTCACATGTTTCTTTCTATCTCCAGTTGAGAGAGCTCAATTCGGATTGGCCCTTTTCTTGCTTCAGGACATTACTATTTGTAGAAATGTCTAGTTTTTGTCCTCTCTGAATACTCAAAACATTCCTAAAATCCTCAGTGTTTATTGATATATTGGTAAGAAGTGTTGTGTTGATTTTATTATGTTTTTGATTGCATGTTTTGCTTATTTCTTGGAAATTGCTTCTTCCTGCTCTCTCTTTTAGGATATTTTGAAATTAACTTCTATTGGTGTATAGTTGATTTACAGAGTTGTATTAGTTTCTGCTGTACAGCAAAGTGAATCAGTTATACATATATCTACTCTTTCCTAGATTCTATTCTCATATAGGTCATAACAGAGGATTGAGTACCTTGTGCTATGTAGTAGGCTTTTATCTTTTACATACAGTAGTGTATATATGTTAATTCCAGTCTCCCAGTTTATCTCTCTCCTTTTTCCCTTGGTAATCATAAATTTGTTTTCTACGCTTATGACTCCATTTCAGTTTTGTAAATAGGTTCATTTTTACCCTTTTAAAAGAGGTTATTTCCATATATAAATGGTGTCATATGATATTTGTCTTTCTCTGTCTGACTTACCTCACTCAGTACGAAAATCTCTATTCCTATCCATGTTGCTGAAAATGGCATTTTATTGTTTTTTTTTAATGGCTGAGTAACTTTCCATTGAATATATGTACCATATCTCCTTTATCTGTTCCTCTGCCTGTGTACATTTAGATTGCTTCCATGTCCGGACATTGTAAACAGTGCTTCAGGGAACATTGTGGTACATGAATCTTTTTGAATTATATTTTTCTTTGGATACATGCCCAGGGGTGGGGTTGCTGGATCATATAGCAGTTCTATTTTTAGTTTTTTAAGGCGCCTCCATACTGTACTCCATAGTTGCTGTACCGATTTAAATTCCCCAAGTAAAGGGGAGTTCCCTTTTCTCCACACTCTTTCCAGCATTTGTTTGTAGATTTTTTGATAATGGCCACTCTGACCAATGTGGGGTGAGATCTCATTGTAGTTTGGACTTAATAATTAATGATGTTAATCATCTTTTCCTGTGCCTATTGGCCATCTGTATGTCTTCTTTAGAGAAATGTCTATTTAGATTTTCTGTCCGTTTTTGACTGGGTTGCTTATTTATTTATATATTTTTAAAATGATTTATTTTTTTATTGAAGGATAGTTGCTTTACAGAGTTTTGCTGTTTTTTGGTCAAATCTCAACATTAATCAGCCATAGGTATACATATATCTCCTCCCTTTGAACCTCCTTCCCCTTCCCACCCCCCTAGGTTGGTATTGTTTATTTTGATATTGAGCTATATGAGCTGTTTGTAAGTTTTGGAGATGAATTCCTTGTCAGTTGCTTTGTTTATGAATATTTTCTCCCATTCTAAGGACTGTCTTTTTATTTTATTTATGATGTCCTTTGCTGTGCAAAAGCTGTAAAGTTTAACTCAGTCCCATTTGCTTATTTTGTTTTTATTTTTATTACTCTAAGAGGTGGATCAAAAAAGATATTGCTAAGATTTATGTCAGAGTGTTTTGCCTGTGTTTTCCTGTTAGAATTTTACAGTGTCCAGTCTTACATTTGGGTCTTTAATTTATTTTCAATTTCTTTTTTATGTGGTGTTAGAGGATGTTCTAATTTCATTCTTTTACATGCAGCTTTCTAGTTTCCGCAGAACCACTTATTTAATACTGTCTTTTCTCCATTGGAGAAGGAAATGGCAACCCACTCCAATGCTCTTGCCTGGAGAATCCCAGGGATGGGGGAGCCTGGTAGGCTGCTGTCTGTGGAGTCGCACAGGGTCAGACACGACTGAAGCGACTTAGCAGCAGCAGCAGCAGTTTCTCCATTGTATACTCTCGCCTCCTTTGTCATAGGTTAGGTGATGGCTCCATTGATTTATATTTCTGTTTTTGTGCCAGCATCGTACTGTCTTGGTTACTGTAGCTTTTTATTTATTTATTTTATTTATTTATTTTTTATTAGTTTTGCCATACAATGACATGATATCACCATGGGTTTACATATGCTCCCCCTCCAGAACCCCCCTCCCTCCTCCCTCCCTCCTCGCTCCCCCTGGGAAATCTCGATGCACCAGCCCCGAGCATCAATCCTGGGCTGGCGATTGATTAGACATATGATAATTAACATGTTTCAATGCCATTCTCCCATATCATCCCACCCTTACCGTCATCCACAGAGTCCACGAGTCTGTTCTATACATCTGCTTTCCTTTTGCTGTCTCGCATGCTGGGTTCTCGTTACCATCTTTCTAAATTCCACATATATGCGTTAATATACTGTATTGTTGTTTTTCCTCCTGGCTTACTTCACGCTGGATAATGGGCTCCAGTTCCGTCCACCTGAGTAGAACTGATTCAAATGAATTTTTTTTTAATGCTGAGTAATATTCCATTGTGTATATGTACCACAGCTTTCTTATCCATTCGTCAGTTGATGGGCATCTAGGTTGCTTCCATGTCCTGGCTATTGTAAACAATGCAGCAATGAACACTGGGGTACACGTGGCTCTTTCCATTCTGGTTTCCTCGGTGTATATGCCCAGCAGTGGGATTGCTGGGTCATTGGTTACTGTAGTTTTATAGTATAGTCTGAAGTCAGGGAGATTGGTTCCTCTAACTGCGTTTTCTTTTCTCAAAATTGCTTTGGCTCTTCAGCATCTTTTGCGTCACCATATAAATTGTAAATTTTTTTGTTCTAATCCTGTGAAAAATGCTATTGGTAATTTGATAGGGATTGATTGCATTGAATCTGCAGATTGTTTTGGGTAGTATAGTCATTTTGACAATACTGATGCTCCCAATCCAAGCACATGATACATCTATCTGTATCATCTTTGACTTCTTTCACCTATATCTTAATAGTTTTCAGAGTACAGGTCTTTTGCCTCCTTGGCGGGTTTATTCTGAGGTGTTTTGTTCTCTTTGATGCTATGGTAAATGGGATTGTTTCCTTATTTTCTCCTGATCTTTTGTGTTAGTGTATAAGAACACAGGAGGTTTCTGGTATTAATTTTGTATCCTGCAACTTTACTAAATTCATTGGTGAGCTCTAGTAGTTTTCTGGGAGCCCCTTTAGAATTTTCTGCATATAATATTATGTCATCTGCAAACAGTTATAGTGTTACTTCTTCTTTTCCAGTTTGCATTTCTTTTATTTCTTTCTCTTCTCTGATTGCCATGGCTAGGACTTCCAAAACTATGTTGAATATAAGTGATGAGAGTGGACATCCTTGTCTTGTTTCTGATCGTAAAGGAAATGTTTTCAGTTTTTCACCATTGAAAATGATGCTTGCTATGGAGTTGTTGTATATGGTCTTTATTATGTTCAGGTAGGTTCTCTCTATGCTCACTTTGTGGAGAGTTTTTTCGTAAATAGGTGTTGAATTTTGTTAGAAGATTTTTCTGCATCTATCCAGGCAAGGATACGGAAGTGGGTTGTCATTTCCTTCTCCAGGGATTGAGGTAATCATATGGTTTTTATTCTTTATTTTGTAAATATAATGTATCACATTGATTGATTTATGCATGTTGAAGAATTCCTGAAATTCCTGGGGTAAATCCCTCTTGATCATGGTGTATGATTCTTTTAATGGGTTACTGGATTCAGTTTGCTATAATTTTGTTGGGGTTTTTGTGTCTATGTTCATCAGTGATACTGGCCTGTAGTTTGTTTGTTTTTTTGTGTGTGATATCTTTTTCTGGTTTTGTTATCTGGGTGATAGTGACCTCATAGAATGAGCTTGGGAGTATTTCTTCCTCCACAGTTTTTTGGTATAGTTTGAGCAGGACAGGTGTTAACTCTTCTCTAAATGTTTGATAGAATTTACCTGTGAAGCTGTCTGGTCCTCGACTTTTGTTTGTTGGAAGTTTTTAAATCACACTTTAAGTTTAAGTACTTATGATTTGTCTGTTCATATTTTCTATTTCTTCCTGGTTTGATCTAAGAATGTTATACCTCTCTGAGAAATTGTCTATTTCTTCTATGTTGTCCGTTTTATTTACATATAGTTGCTTGTAATAGTCTCTTAAGATCCTTTGTATCTCTGAGGTGTCAGTTGTGACTTCTCATTTTTATTTCTTATTTTATTGATTTGAGTCCTCTGTTTTCTTCTTGATGAGTCTGGCTAAAGCTTTATCAATTTTGTTTATCTTCTCAAAGAACCAACTTTTAGTTTCATTGCTCTTTGCTATTGTTTCCTTTGTCTCTATTATTCTATTTTTCATGTGTTCTTCTATCTCCATGGAACATTTTGTTGGACTGTTATCATGTTGCTACTTCATCTATCCTAATAGCTCTTAGAGATTCCAGCTTCTCTAAGAATACTTTCCAGATCAGTGCTCATTTTTATTCTGAAAACATCAGCTCCATCTAAGTAAAATGTCCTTCTTCAGTGCTTCTGTGGCATCTTCACCCAACATAACATTCATCACTGTAAATTGCCACCACTTGTTTATTTCTCTGTGTCTCAAGGGGTGGTCCAGTGATTTGCACATCTATATATATCAAATATTTAATGCTGTGCTTGGTACACCTTAGGGGGCATGCAAATAAAGATTTTCCAGATGAATGAAGAAGTTATTAGAAAAGTTTTCCACCTTAAAAAATAAATTGTTTTTCATGTTTTGTTTGATTATATCTTAAGACAAAATATCAATATCAATATCAAATATTTCCATAAAAATAAGAAAATTGACATGTTTGTTTTTACTTTTTCTTTCAAAAGGAGTTATTTGTTACCAGGGTTGCTCCTGTGGACTTAATCATTGGGCATTTCATCAGTACCTGAGGGAGATATATCAAAGAGCATATAAAGAAGACTATTAGCCTTTATTATATAGTGTCTAGGTCATTTTCTTAGGTTGAGATAGAAGAAAAAAATTCTATGGAATTACAAACTGAGAGCTAAAAAGGACACCTGAAATATACATGGAGCACATTGCCTCCAGGACTCAGATTTGCTTAGTAACTCGGGAAGAATAGACTTAGCCACAAAATAGTTATAGGTATGGCAGTGATAAGAAGAACAATGGCACAGTGGAAGGCAAAGGAATGGTGAGATTGCCTTTAGCCAGAGAAAGAAATTATTTTGGGGAGAGAGTTGAAGACATTAGATGTCAGGATACATGCATATGAAAGGTAAAGAAAAGACGTGCATTCTGAACCCTGTCTAAAGGGGATTAATTTAACTATTCCTAGTGACTGAGAACTAAAACAAATAATAAGGAGTGAGACCTCAGAGAGAAAATTCAACAAACCGATCTAGAGTTTATCCAGGACAATGAAACATTAAAGAATGCCTTCTGAAAGTTGTACACAGGGAGTCAACATTGAGAGCTTTTTGGGTCTCCCCTGGATGACTGGAAAAGCTGCGTTAGTGATTATAGAATATTTGGACAGACTTGAGCTATTTAAGCTGGAAATTTCACTACTGATCATTGTGGATGTTGTTAGATGAGTTTCAGGGTGATCATAGTTCTTGTAGGTAGGGAAACACACACTTGGTAGATCTCTTGGGGAAATATGGCCAGGATTTATGAGACTGAGATATTACCTCCATGAGAATATGCATTAATTATTAAGTGCAGTAAAAATGAATCAAATAGGATTAATTACAGACAAATAAAGCTCAGATTACAAACTGGACTGATGGAAGATTTCCTTGTGTGGGATAACCCTTAACCCTGTCCAGGATTTGAAAGAGGGAAGCATTTGTTTAAACAATAGATATTTGTGGCAGATCTTGGACTTTGATTTCTTATCTCTCACTGTGGAGGACTTTATAAGACAGAATCTAGAGTTAAGAAAGCAAATTTGAGGATGGGAAAGCAAACAAAACAAAATAACACCAGTAAAGAGCATTATTGTTATTACTTCTTGTGGTAGAAAGAGAACAACAACAACCTAAGGATTATATTGAAATACTCAAAACTCACTTGGGCTTGATTACAAAGAATAGAGGAACAATAGCCAGATGTGGAAGGCTGGAGATATGTTCTATTACTACGAGGAACAAAGTGGCAGAAAGACGAGTTTCTACTACTAATGAATTAGTGCAGTAGATAATAGATTGGAAAATTTATAAATTGAAGTAATGAAAAACTTTGGGGACAAAAACATGTCAGATGTCAGATGATAGCAAATATATGGGATTACAAGATTCTAAAATAGAACTCTAAAGTGATTGTCTGGTGGAACACATATGGAGATTAAGGATAAAGTTCTCCTTTGAGTCAAGATTAATATGCTCAAGGAATTCTTTACCAGGAAACCATAACACCTGCCTCCTAGATACAGGAGTTTCCCTAGGGATGCAACACACTGAGAAAAGGCATCTGGGACAACAGGGAATACAAGACCATGAAATTTGCTTGAAGAAAAGTGAAATGTGCCCTTTTATTAAGAGAGAGTGGGAGCCACTCATGAGCCAGGAGATTTATAACAAGTGTTTGGATTTTATTCCTCCAGAGAGGAGGGAAGATAGTAGGAGAATTTCTCTTCTTTGGAAGTGGGAAGTCAGTGTCACAATTACTCTCTTGAGAGGAGACTTTGGTAGTTGAGTTTATGTTTATATGTCATAAACACTAGACACTGGCATGAATTTACCAGCCTTCTGGCAAAACAGAATCAAGAAAAGGTTTTCTTGTTCTGTCCTGTTTTCTCTTTCTACATTGCAGTAGTAAGTCCTCCCTAATAATACAAGGTGTCTGTTATTGACTGCCAGGCAATGTAGATCTCATTTTAATACATTCTTGTTTCTGAAGATATCATCTTCCCTTTGGATAGGGTTATCAGCTACAAGATATTGATTTTTTAAGGTAGGGCTTATGCTATAGAAAAAGGCAAGGGATGTTAGATTAATGAAAAATTTCTGGAAGTTTAGGGAAAATTAAAAAAGTAAATTCACAGGAAATATAAGTATAATCCTTTGATCTGGGATTCTCAGTAAGCTGTTGCTTATAAGGGAAACAGGGTTCTAAAAATCTGTTCTTACTTTAAGAACAAATAAATCTAAAGAGGGGAAAAGAGAGGTCATTGTAAGAACAGAAGATAATAATTTTTGGTATAAATCTGAAAGATAGACCAATCTATCCACTTACCTACAGGGTATCTCTGTATCTATCTATCTATCTATACACATACACACACATAATTTAAAATGAAAATATATAAATGGAAAACATACATATTTAATGGATGAGACATATATATGATGAAGAGGTACACATATTTATAATGGAACATATATATATATATATATATAATGAAAGAAAAGGCTTATGATAAGGAAAGGTGAAAAAGATTTTTTTTTAAGATGGCTAAAGCTTGAGCAAAATAAATTTTACACAAATGCTAGAAAAATATTAAACTTCTGATTTAGGTGTGAAGAAGGAGAGAAGACAATGGTTCTGCTGAAGATCATGTAATGCTCACAGATGAATTAGAGATAGAATGATGCAGTTTCAATTGAACTTTCAGTTTACATCAAGGGGAGAAATCTTAAAATTGGAAAGGGCAGAACATATAATGTTCAGGATAAATTGAAGTCTCTGGCAGGTGAGGATATGGGGAACATTCATTTTCTTTTGGTAAGTTCAGGTCTCCAGGCTCAGATGAAGTATGTTCAGACCCAGATGAAGTATATGAGCTGAAAGGATTTGAAGATAAAATCCTATAGCAATTATAAATTTCAGTTGGTCTTCATTTTGTGGGCTATATAAGGAAATGAATAGAAAGCAAATTATGAATAAATATCCTGATTTTCTAAAAGATAAACAGTAGACTCCAGAATCTACAGATTGCTGAGCTTGACATGGATTATTAGCATGATAAAATAGGTAATTAAATAATCAGTTTGAGCAATTAGAAGGAAATGATCAGTCATGAATTTGCCAAAAGCAATTTATTATACAAGTTTTTTCATTTGTTTATTCATTAATTTTCAAAAAATGGTTTCTGAATATCAGATTGTCCCAGGCATTGGTCTGGATGCTGTTTAAAGAGCAGCATCCAAGAGAGGTAACTGGGGAAAAACAAAAATAGATAAAGTAATGAATCAAAAAATAATCACAGATTATGGCAGGTATTATACAGAAAATGAACTGAGTCAGTTTATGAAGTGAGGGCATATAAGAGAGTGTTTAGAAAGGAAAGGGCTTTTTGAGGAGATATATTTGAATTGAATCTGGGAGAATGAGAAAAAGTGAGCTCTGCAAACACCAGAGGAAGAGGGAACAGCATTCTCAAAGACTCAAAGGAAAAAATGATTTGGATATTTGAAGAGCATAAAGCAGACCAATATATCTGAAATAAAATGAGAGAGGAAGGGATAAGAGGAATCAGGTAATTTTGGAGGGGAAGAGAGGCATCAAGGTACACAGTACTCTGTGGGCCAAGATTTGAAATTTGAATTTTATTCTAAGAGCAGTGAGAAGCTAAGAATATTTTAAGAGGGGAGTGATCTGTTATACTTTATTTTTTAAGTGAATACTCTGTGGAGAATAATTTTCAAGATGGGTAGGGGAAGAAAGGAGCCTGGGAAACCAGATGGGAGATTATTATGGAGGCTCAGGCAAGAGATGGTGGTGATTTAGATGAGATCCTGGCAATGGACAGGCATTAATGGCTTGAACATATATTATATAGGAGATGTTGAACTGATTGATTGGATATAGGAGATAAAGAAGTCAAAGGCAGCTCTTAAGTTCTTGGCCTAGGTGAATAATGATGCTCTTTCCTGTGATGGGAAGGAATACATTTGCTGGCAGTAGGAGGCATGAGGGGCTCAAGAGTTGGATAATGTAAAAAAAAAAAGGAGTCAGACGATGTAAGTTAGAGAGATCTATTAGACATTAGACATCTAAGTAGAGTGGGCAGTTGCCTATAGGAGTCTGAAGCTTAGGGGAAAATTCAGAGCTAAGGAGGTATATTTGGGAGCTGGAAGCATATAGGATGTATTTAAGGGCATGGAACTCAAATAGAACAGACAATAAAAACACTCAAGGAGTGTAGGTGAAGTTTAATGAGTACAGGTTGAAATCCAGTTCTTGGAGGCTGGCCAAGAACGATACTGAAAAGGCATAGCTGAGAGGGAAAAATGCAAATCAAGAAGGGTGGAGGCATGGGGCTAAGAGAAGGGTGTTTCTCATGAAGAAGGTATGGTGGGTTGTGAAGTGCGTATCAAGTTGTCATTTTGAGTAAGAAGAAGACAGGGAAAGAATTCTACCATCATTTCCACTTAGGCAGTAGATCTCTTGCTGTTCAAAAAATTTTCCTGCAAAGATGTCTTTATTTTGAATTATGAACTCCAATCTTTTATCAGAAGCATAAGCCCACATATAAGACAAAACAAACAAACAAACAAAAAAACCCTTGAATGCCTATTCTTCTCAACTACTTCCCTTTATCACTGATCCTTTTTATAGCATACTTTGTTAGAATTGCACAATTGGTCTTTCATTCCCATCAGTCTCTTGAAACTATTATTACAGTCTCAAATCCCCAAATAATACTTTGTCATATTGAATGAAGAATTCTCTATTTTCATTTAAAGAATTCTCTATTTCATTTAAAGCCCCAGCAGCACTTGACATACATTGCTAAAACATTTTTCCTTTTTGCTCCCTCTAAACCAAATTGCCCGTTTTCCTTCTACTTCATTGTCTTCTACTCTTTATATGTTTTGTTCACTTCTCTTCTTCCTGGAAAAGGTCAGTTTTCATTCCAATCCCAAAGAAAGGCAATGCCAAAGGATGTTTAAATGACTGCACAATTGCAGTCATCTCCCTGATGGCTCATTTGGTAAAGAATCCACCCACAATGCAGGAGACCCTGATTTGATTCCTGGGTCAGGAAGATCTGCTGGAGAAGGGATAGGCTACCTACTCCAGTATTCTTGGTCTTCCCTTGTGGGTCAGCTGATAAAGAACCCACCTGCAGTGCAGGAGACCTGGGTTTGACTCCTGGGTTGGGAAGATCCCCTGGAGAAGGGAAAGGCTACCCACCCCAGTATTCTGGTCTGGAGAATTCCATGAACTGCATAGTTCATGAGGTCGCAAACAGTCGACTTTCACTTTCACATGCAAGCAAAGTAATGCTCAAAATTCTCCAAGCGAGGTTTCAATAATGAAATGAGAACTTCCAGGTGTTCAAGCTGGATTTAGAAAAGGCAGAGGAACCAGAGATCAAATTGCCAACATCCGTTGGATCATAGAAAAAGCAAGAGAATTCCAGAAAAACACCTACTTCTGCATCATTGGCTACACTAAACCATTTGACTGTGTGGATCACAACAAACTGAAAATTCTTCAAGAGATGGGAATACCAGACCACCTTACCTGCCTCCTGAGAAATCTGTATTCAGGTCAAGAAGCAATGATTAGTATTGGACATGGAACAATGGACTGGTTCCAAATTGGAAAAGGAGTACATCAAAGCTATATATTGTCACCCTGCTTATTTAAGTTACATGCAGAGTACATCAGCAAAGTGCCAGGCTGGATGAAGCACAAGCTGGAATCAAGATTGTTGGGAGAAATATCAATAACCTCAGATATGCAGATAACACTACCCTTATGGTAGAAAGAGAAGAGGAACTAAAGAGCCTCTTGATGAAAGTGAAAGAGGAGAGTGAAAAAGGTGGCTTAAAGCTCCACATTCAAAAAACTGAGATCATAGCATCTGGTCCCATTACTTCATTGCAAATATATAGGGAAACAATCAAAACAGTAAGAGATTTTATTTTCTTGAGCCCCAAAAATCCCTGCAGATAGTGACTGCAACCATGAAATTAAAAGACGCTTACTCCTTGGAAAAGAAAAGCTATGACCAACCAACACAGCATATTAAAAAGCAGAGGCATTACTTTGGCAATAAAAGTCCGTCTAATCAATCTATGGTTTTTCCAGTAGTCATGTATGGATGTGAGAGTTGGACCGTAAGGAAAGCTGCACACTGAAGAATTGATGTTTTTGAACTGTGGTGTTGGAGCAGACTCTTGAGAGTCCCTTGGACTGCAAGGAGATCAAACTAGTCAATCCTAAAGGAAATCAGTCTGGAATATTCATTGGAAGGACTGAAGCTGAAGCTGCAATACTCTGGCCACCTGATGCGAAGAACTGACTCATTTGAAAAGACCCTGATGTTGGGAATGATTGAAGGCAAGAGGAGAAGGGGATGACAGAGGATGAGATGGTTGGATGGCTTCACCGACTTGATGGACATGAGTTTGACCAAGCTCTGGGAGTTGGTGATAGACAGGGAAGCCTGGTGTGCTGCACGGTCCATGGGGGTCACAAAGAGTTGGATATGACTGAGCGACTGAACTGAACTGAACTCACAAAGTGTCTCACAATCCATGTGTCAATAAAATGGCAGAATGTGGGCTGAATGAGAGGGCAGGATTAAGAGATGATTGAAAGTTTCTCCCTAGAAGGTTGGAATTGAACTTTTAAGTAGAATAGGCTTTGTAATATATACTTGAATTTATCTGGGTAGATAATTTTATTCTGCAAAAGGGGAGTAATCAGCAATATTTTGAGATAGTATTTATATAGTATGTCTTTCCCATTAATGTTTAGGAAAACAAAACCTCAGCATTTGTATTTGTAGGCTTTTAAAGTCAGTCCCGTTAATCACGGACCTAACTAAATTTTTATTGACAGAGCACTTACTACAAATAACCAGGAGATTAACTCTAAATTACAGCTTTTGTTTAATTCACATCCACTTCTAACAGAGCTTATTTCTAGCTTATGAAACTTATATTTACTGTGATATAAAATAATTAATGACTTAGGGACATTTGTGCCCAGAGGAGAAGCTATGTGGAAATAGGAAGCCAATGAAAAAAATGGATGTGCATTAAAATTTAGAAGGAAAAATGTTAACTTTTGTAAACAGGGTTTTACTCTAGGGCAATAATTCTTGACCAGAGCAATTTTTCTCCCTCAGAGTCATTTAGCAATATCTGGCGATACCTTTGATTATCATGATGGGTGGTGGGGTGTTGCTACTGCTATCTAGTGGGTAGAAGCCAGGATGCTGCAAAGCACAAGACAATCCTCCTTGTCCCCCTGAAAGAAAGAATCATCTAGACCACGATGTTGATAGTACCAAGCTTGAGATAAATCTCTCTGTAGACAGTGGTTCTTAAACTTTAATGTGCATCTGAATCACCTGGAAAACTTACTAAACCTATGTCTGTTTTGGGTCTCTCTCTAAGAGTTTCTGATTTAGCAGGTCTGGCACGGGGCCTGAGAATTTAAGTCCAGGTAATGTTGATGGTGCTGGTGTAGAGGCCACATATTAATAACCACTGCTCTAAGGCTAATATTTTTTTTAAGCTTATTTATTTTTTAATTGAAGGATAATTGCTTTACAGAATTTTGTTGTTTTCTGTCAAACCTCAACATGAATCAGCCATAGGTATGTCCCCTCCATCTTGAACCTCCCTCCAATTTCCCTCCTCATCCCACCTGTCTATGTTGATACAGAGTCCTTGTATGAGTTTCCCGAGACTTACAGCAAATTCCCATTGGCTATCTATTTTATATATGGTGTTGTAAATTTTCATGTTACTGTCTCGATACATCTCACCTTCTCCTCAACTCAAGGCTAATATTTTTAAAAGAAGTTTTTAAAACTCCTGAATTAAAACAAAAAACCAAAGCAAACACAATGAAGATATGTAAAGGTCTGCCGTCTTCATATCTCTTTGGTTTATTTTCCCTTTTATTTTTAATTATGTAACTATTTTATGAATATAGTCTTAGTGCATAGTTTTATGAATTCTAGCACATGTATTGATTCCTGTAACCACTAATATTTTCATGATACAGAACAGTCCATCACTCCAAAAAACATTTTTGGGCTATCCCCTTGTAATCACATCTTCCTTCCACTTCAGATGTCTGGAAAACCACTGAGCTGTTCATGGAGACTGTAACTTTTAGTTTCTGAGAATGTCATATAAATGCAAGCATATAGCATATAATGTTTTGAGACTAGTTTCTTTCACTTAGTCTAAAGTCTTTGCGATTCAGTCATGTTATTGCATAACTCAGTAGTTCTTTTTTATTGCAGGGTAGTATTTCACTATAAGGTCTTCCCTCATAGCTCAGCTGGCAAAGAATATGCCTGAAATGCAGGAGACCCAGGTTTGATTCCTGGGTTGGGAAGATCCTCTGGAGAAGGAAATGGCTACCCACTCCAACATTCTGGCCTGGAGAATCCCATGGACAGAAAAGCCTGGCAGGCTACAATCCATGGGAACACAAGAGTCAGATACGACTTAGTGACTATATGGATTTCACTATACGGATATACCACAGCTTTAGAAATTGAAGTATAGTTGATTTATAGGATATTGTGTATCTAGTGTGGTGGTGGTTTAGTCACTAAGTTGTGTCCAGCACGTGTGGCTGCATGGACTGTAGCCCATTAGGCTCCTCTGTCCATGATTTCTCAGGCAAGTATATTGGAGTGGATTGCCATTTCTTTCTCCAGTGATCTTCCTGACTCAGAGATCAAACTCAGATCTTCTGCATTATAGGCGGATTCTTTACTGACTGAGCCATTAGTTGATTCACAATATATTATGTATCAAGTGTACAACATAGTATTCCAATGTTTTTATGTGTTATATTCCATCTAAAATTACTATAAACTATTGCCTTGATTTCCTGTGCTGCACACTATATCCTTGTAGCTTATTTATTTTATACATAGTAGTTTGTACCTGTTAATCCCCTACCCCTATTTTGTTCCCATTGTTTCCTCTTCCCACTGTTAACTGCAATTTGTTCTCTCTATTCAAGTCTGTTTCTGTTTTGTTATATTCCTTTGTTTGGTTTCTTACATTCCAAATATTAGTGATAACATATAGTATTTGTCTTTCTCTAACTTATTTCACTAAGCATGATACCTTCTAGGTCCATTCATGTTGTTTCAAGTGGCAGAATCTCATTTTTTTAAATTGGCCAAGCAATATTCCATTGCACATTTTATACCACAACTTCTTTATCCATCCATCTGTTAATCGACACTTAAATATTGCTGGTGTGAACATTTGGGTACAAGTATCTTCACAGGTGGCACCAGGGGTAAAGAATCCGACTGCCATGCAGGAGACACAGGAGATGCAGGTTTGATCCCTGGGTCAGGAAGATCCCCTGGAGGAGGAGCTGGAAACCCATTTTTCTTGCCTGGGAAATCCCATGGACAGAGGAACCTGGCGAGCTATAGTGTGGGAACTCAAAGAGTCTGTCACGACTGAGAGACTAAAACAACAACAACTTTTAGATGGTGTCCTGCAGCTTTAAGATGATCTTTTCTTTTTGTTGCTATTCTCCTGCCCCTGCTCTGCTTCAATTTTGGTTATTTCTATTAACTTCAAATTATGAAAATTTTCCCCTCAGCAGTATTGAGTCTACTGACATGTCTTTTGAAGAGACTATTTTTTGTTACCATTGTTTTTATTTCTAGCATTGTTATTTGACTCTAAGGGCTTCCCTGGTGGCTCAGTGGTAGAGAATCTGCCTGCAATACAGGTGACCCAGGTTTGATCCCTGGGATGGGAAGATCCTCTGGAGAAGTTAACAGCAACCCACTCCTATTCTTGCCTGGAGAATTCCCATGGACAGAGGAGCCTGTCAGGCTACAGTCCACAGGGTTGCAAAGAGTCGGACACCACTGAGCAACTAAGCACAGAGCTTTCATTTTTTAAAATTGAAATAAAACTGATATACAATATTATGTTAGTAACAGGTATACTACATAGTGATCTGACATTTTCATACACTGTAAAATGATCACTGTGATAAATCTAGTAACCATCATGTCCTCATATAAAGTTATTACAATATTATTGACCATACTCATTATGCTATATATTACATCTCTGAGCTTATTTATTTTTTAACTGGAGGTTTGTACCTCTCAACCCTTTTCAACTATTTTGCCCACCCCTCAAAGTGCCTCTTCTTTGGGAACTAACAGTTTGTTCTCTGTGAGTTTTCATTTTGTTGTACTTGCTTGTTTTGTTTTTTAGATTCCACATATGTAGATCCCATAGACATGGAGATTTTATGTATCTGTCTTTTCTCTGCCTGACTTATTTTACTTAGTCTGATACCCTCTAGATCTGTTCATGTTATCATAGATGCCACCTTTTTATTTTTTTCATGGATGAGTAACATTCTATTGTGAATATATACATATGCATATATATACATATTGCATCTTCTTTATTCATCTATCTGTGGACACTTAGGTTGTTTCATGTCTCAGTTATTGTGAATAATGTTACAGTGAACACTGGTTTCATATACCTTTTTGAATTAGTGCTTTTGTTTTCTTTGGGTAAATAGCCAGAAGTGAAAGTTTTGAATCATGCTGTTTTCCATAATGGCTGCACCAATTTACAATACCACCAGCAGTGCATGAGGGTTTCCTGTTATTCTCATCCTTGCTAACAACTGTTATTTGTCATCTTTTTGATAATAGTCATTCTGACAGTGTGACATGACATCTCATTGTGGTTTTGATTTGTATTTCCCCGATGATTAGTGATGATGAACTTCTTGTCATATGTTTGTTGACTCTCTATATAGCTCATTTGGAAAAACGTCTATTCAGGTCCTCTGTGGTTTTTTGTTTTTTTTTTGCTGTGCCACGTGGCTTGTGGATCTTAGTTTTGTGACCAAGGATTAAACCTGGGCCATGGCAGTGAAAACACCACATTCTAACCACTGGTCTGCCAGGAAATTCTCTCTGTCCATTTTAATCAATTTTGTTTTTTGTTGTTGATTTGTATGAGCTCTTTATATATTTTGGATATTGACCTCTCAACATATATATATTTGCAAATGTTTTCTTCCATTTAGTAGGTTGTCTTTTTGTTTTAACAATTTCCTTCACTATTAAAATGCTTTTTAATTTGATGTAATCCCATTTCTTTTTGCTTCTGTTTCCCTTTCCTGAGGAGGCAGATCCAAAAAAATATTGCTCACATTGATGTCAGAAAGTGTGCTGTCTGTTCTCTCCTAAGAGTTTTATTATTTCAGATCTTACAACTATATCTTTAGTCCATTTTGAATTAATTTTTATGTATTACATAAGAAAGTAGTCCAGTTTCATTCTTCTGCATGTAGCTGTTCAGTTTTCCAAATACCATTTGTTGAAGATGCTATCTTCTCCCCATTGTATATTATTTCCTTCTTGTTACAGATAGTTGGCCCTGTAAGCATGGGTTTATTTCTGGGCTCTCTTCTGTTCTATTGATCTATGTGTCTTTTTTTGTACTATTGTCATATTATTGGATTACTATAGCTCTATGATATAGTTTGAAATTAGGGAGCTTGATACAATCAGCTTTGATCTACTTTCTCAAGATTACTTTGGTTACAGGGTGTTCTATATTTCTACACAAATTTTAGAATTATTATAGTTCTCTGAAGACTACCCTTGGCCTTTTGATAGAGGTTGAATTGAATCTGTAGGTTGTCTTAAGTAGTATGGCCATTTTAACAATATTAATTCCTCTAATCCATGAGATCATTATAAATTTCTATTTGTTTGTGTTGTCTTCAAATTCTTTTGTCAATGGCTTATAGTTTTCAGAGTATAAAACTGTTACCTTGTTGGTTAAACCTATTTCTAGGTATTTTAGTCCTTTTGATGGAATTGTAAATAAGACTATTTTCTTGATTTCTGTTTCTGATAGTTTGTAATTAGTTTTCAGGAATGCAACGGATTTCTGTATATTAATTTTGGATGGTACAACTTTACTGAATTCATTTATTAATTCTTATAATTTTTTGTGGTATCTTTCTTGTTGTTCAGTTGCTCAGTTGTGTCTGACTCTTTGTGACCTAATGGACTGCAGCACGCCAGACTTCCCTGTCCTTCACCATCTCCTAGAGTTTGCTCAAATGCATGTCCATTGAGTCAGTGATGCCATCCAACCATCTTGTCCTCTGTCATCCCCTTTTCCTCCTGCCTGGTGGTCTTTCCCAACATCAGGGTCTTTTCAAATGAGTCAGCTCTTTGCATCAGGTGGCCAAAGTACTGAAGCTTCAGCTTCAGCAGCAGTCCTTCTAATGACTATTCAGGATCAATTTCCTTTAGGATTGACTGGTTTAATCTCCTTGCAGTCCAAGGGAATTTCAAGAGTTTTTTCCAACATCACAGCTCAGAAGTATCAATTATTCTTTGCTGTTTGGCCTTCTTTATGTCCAGCTCTCACATCCATACATGATTACTGAAAAAGCCATAGCTTTGACTATATGTACTAGGTTGGTCATATCTTTTCTTCCAAGGAGCAAGCGTCTTTTAATTTTGTGGCTACAGTTACCATCTGCAGTGATTCTGGGGCCCAAGAAAATCAAGTCTGTCACTGTTTCCATTTTTTATATGTAGTATCTTGTCACCTGCAAACAGTGGCAGTTTTATATCTTCCTTTCTAATTTGTACTTCTTTGGTTTCATTTTCTTGTCTGATTGCTGCGGCTAGGATTTTCAGCACTTTGTTCAATAAAAGTGCGAATGTGTGTAGGTATCCTTGTCTTGTCCCTGATCTTAGAAATGCGTCCAGTTTTTCACCATTGAGTGTAGTGTTTGCTGTAGGTTTTCCTTTATGATATTGAGGTTTGTTACCGCTATAATTACTTGGTTGATACTTCCTCATAAATGGATGCTGAATTTTATCAAACACTTTTCCTGGAGTTATTTTTGTAGGCCTTTTTTTTTTTTTTTGTTTCTTCTTTTATTCTATTCTCTTGTGATTTGCTGACTATCTTTAGTGTTATGTTTGGATTCCTTTTTTGTTTTATGTGTGTATCTATGGTAGATTTTTGGTTTGTGATTACCATGAGGTTCATGTATAACTATATATATGAAACTTTAAAACTATAAAACTATATAACAATATGACTATAATTATATTACTGGCTATAACTAGGTGCATGACTCAGTGGTTGTGGGGATTGTTCCAGCTCGCTGGTGGGTAGGTAAGCTCCTGATACTGATAGGGGAGAATTCCAGAATTGTACTTGTCAGTGCTGAATTTATTGCCATAGAATGAGTTCCTCCAAATGGGTGCTGCCATTATCTCCATCCCCAATGTGTGTCCCAGTTGACTCCTGCTTCTCTGGGAGGTTCTCCAAAATCAGCAAGTTGTTCTGACCCAGGCTCTTTTTGAATTACTGCCTCTGTGCTGGGACTCAAGGTGTGAAATTTTTTGTGTGCACTTTATGAGCCAAGTCTGTTTCCTATATTTCTCTGGGTTTCTTGAATTTAAGCCCTGCTGGATTTCAAAACCAAACATTTTGGGGGCTTATCTCCCTGGTGCTGGATTCCAAGGCTGGGGACCTTAATGTGGGTCTTGAAATCTCAGATCCTTGGAGAAGACCTCTAAGATTTTGATTTTTCCTCCTATTTGTGTGTCACTGACCCAGGCTTGAGGGTCCTGACTGTACTCTAAATGACATCTCTTCTTTTCCTATCTTCTTCATTGTGGCTCCTTCTTTATATCTTTAGTTGTAGTAAGCCTTTTCTGCTAATCTTCAGTTCATTCTCATAGAAGTTGCTCTGTAATTAGTTATAATTTTGGTGTGCTTGTGGGAAGAAAGTTTAGGGTCTTTCTACTTTGCCATCTTAGCCACTCCTGATTCTTTGTTGTATTTCTATCTCTTGGCTAAAAGTTCCCATTTATGAATACAAATTTTTCACATTTCCCCCCCATCTCCACTATATCCTTTCATGTGTTAATCATATCTATTTTAAATTCTCTGTCTGATAGTTCCAACATTCAGGTTATCTCTGAATCTGATTCTGTTGATTGCTTGTTTGTTTGTTAGTGTCTTAATTGATTGAATGTTGGACATCCTGTAGAACAAAAGACACTGAAGTTAATGATATTTATACGTGGGAATGAACTTGCCTCTTCTCAGAAAGTATGTGTAAAGACTGAGTCAAACTGGTCAAGAATTGAACTGAAATTTGGTTTTATTGTTGCTATGATTACCTTCAGTTCAACACAGGCTTCAAACTTCCCTCAAAATACCTTCTACTTAGAGACTGGAGTTGAGCCTTTGGGGTGAGATCTTCTTAGCATTCCTGCCACTTCTTCAAACTCTGCTCTGTATATATTAAAGATTTTAATCAGGAGAAAGTATCCTTCCCTTCACCCAGTGCAGTGTTTCTCAATATTTTTTTTTAAAATATCATTTACTAAGGAGTCTTTTAAGATACTTTTTTCCTCTGACTCCTTATGAAATTTTAATACCAGAAATATACTGTGTGTCTTTATATATTGTGGCTCTTTGGAAGGCCACAATGAATTAATATTTTAGATTTTATTTATTTATGTTTTTGCCTACAAATAATGTAGTGTTGCCCACTTTGGGGAAGATAGTTATCCTGTGGAGAATGTATGCCCCAGTGGTATGTGACATCTACTACTCTTAGTTTAAGAGTCTGGGTTCAGGACTGTTTTCCTATTTCTTCCCCCAACATAGAAGCTTTTTCTTCTATTCTTCCCCAAGCAGCAATGAGCCTTTGTCTATGCCCTAAAGGCAATAGGTTTGTTCCCCCCTACCCTGGAGGATTAAGTCTTTTGAAAGAAGAGTTGAGGTAGAGGGTTAGTTGTTTTCTCTCCCCTGTCCTTATCGTTGGGTAATCCCCAACTGTATGTCTGTATTACCGAGGGAGGTTCTATCTGCTTTCTTGCACAACTCTCATGCCATGGAGTTTTAAAGAAAGGTCTTAATAGTGAGTATAAATTCCTCTTGTTTCTGTGGGTACTAGAGAGTCTTTGCTCTGCACTAGCTCATGCCGGGCTTAAGAATTTGATAAAATTTTATCTGACTTTTTCTTACCTGTTTTGTATGATTACTCCCATCTTTCTCCAAAGGTGAAAGTCTGTGTGTATCTTCTCTTAGATACTTGATTGATCTATTATTTCAGCTCAAAAAAAGCTGAATTTTTAGCTTATCTGAATTTTTCTTATTGTTAGTCTTGAAGTGATACTCTTTTCAGCTTTTTATGTTCTTGGAGTAATTGGAATTTGATTACACCTTTAGAGTCTTTTGTGATAAAAACTCAAAACTGAAGTTTTTATGTGGGAAAGCCTTTAGTTCATAACCTCCACTTTGATTTTCCCTTTATGCTGTAGTTGTTTAGCAAGATTAAAATTATTTCTAAGCAGATATTATTTGCAGGGGAAGGGAGGTATAGTGTGAGAAGCATTTTCTTATCTTTTGTTAAATTTTAATATTAAAATTTATGCTTTTTTAGAGCTTGTTGAATTGTTCTCTGTGAGTTTAGAAGTAAAATTTAAGACCTCTATTGGTGATTTACCTGTCTAGTTCTGGTAACAGATTTACCAGACAGGTAAATCTGGTAACATGTTTGCATTTTGCAAACATGTTCTATAAAGATTCATCTACCTCATTTTCACAGCAAACATTTATCAAGCACTTGTGCTATTCCAGGTATTGTCCCAAGTACTGGGCTTCTAAGATATGATTCTTGACATTCTAGAATGGTGACTCAATATGGAAGGTAGTAAGAAACATAATTAAAATACAGAATATAATCATATTAGGGAAATATTGGGAATAGTTCCTGGGAAAATCTTAGAAACAATTGCTGTCTGGGTTTAGGTATAACTTTCCAGAAAGACTTTCTGAGCAAAAGTCTGAAGGATGAGGAGAGTTTAGCCAGGTGAAATGTGGGGATGTATAAGGAGAAGAGTATTTTGTGTTGGAGAGAACAGTATGCGTAAAATCCTACAAACAGAATACAATGAGTTCAGGAGATTGAAGACAACTCAGTATTGCTGGAATATAAGTGGTGAGAGATAACTAAGGAAAGATCAGTGACAGATAATGACGATGGGCTTCATATAGCATAACTTATTTGGTTATTTGTTAATTATGTTTTCATGTATTAATAGTCACTATTGGAATTGATTAATAAATAAACTGGATTGGGACAAGAGTAAAAATACCAATAATCTGTTGCAATGATCCACTTAAGAGATGGCAGTGACTTGAACGAAAATGGTAGAGTGGAAATGGAGAGCACTAGATGAATTTGGAAGGTAGTTTGAGGTTTATAGTAACTGTATCTGGGTGGTGAAAGAGAACAAAGTAATAAAGATGATATCCTAGCTTCTGGATTAGGAAACTGTGATAAGGGTAATATAAGTTAATGAGACTGGAGTAAGCAGGAGCTGCAGTAGGTTTTTGAGGAGAGGATTTCCTTTGGTTCGTTCCAAGGGTGAAGTGCCAGTGGTTCAGTGAAGTGTAATATCCTGTAGATAGTTGGTTTATGGGTTTGAGCTCAAGAGCAAGATTTTGATGAGATATATAGATATGGGAAGGATAAGTACAAGATAGTGATTGAAGCCATGGAAGGGAGTATTGGACAGGTATACGAGGAAATATTGACATTCAAGAGAACTGTAGAGGCTGACGAAGCAGGTGAAGCAGGTGGCTACTGCCAGATGGTAGAGGAGCAGCAGGGAATAAAAGTCACCTGGACCAGGGAAGATAATATCGTAAGAAAAAGAGTACCCAACATTGTTGAATGCTGCAGCAAGATCAAGTTAAATAGAGGCTGAGAAATATATCGATACTTTGCATTGGAAAGTAAGACATTGGTCTTGGAAAGAGTTATTTTCTTTCTTTATTTTTCGCTGTAAAAAGCTTAATTGTTTCTATTTGTTCCAAGGTTTTAGAGAAGGTTCCAGAGTGGATAAACACCCACCTACCTAGTGGCTGCAGAGAGGGGCTTCAGGCAGAAGCCCCTACATTTGTTCAGTTCAGTCACTCAATCGTGTCTGACTCTGCGACCCCATGAATCCCAGCACACCAGGCCTCCGTGTCCATCACCAGCTCCCTGAGTCCACCCAAACCCTGACATGAGGGGGCTCCTCAAAGGCCACTGAGCTCCAGAGGCTCCTAGTCATGCTTGAAGGTGAGCCTTTCAAATATAATCACCCAGTGCAGCCTGGGGACCAGCCAGCCTGCAGAGGCTGGTCAGGTGGTTACCCATCTTCTCGAGTTTCATCTGGAAGTAGCTTTCCTGAAAGTGGCTTTCCCTAAAGTCAGAGGTGGGGTTTGTGTGGGTGGACCCCAGGCCATGCAGCTCTTAAGGGGCCTGTGGGGCTGACTGTAGAGCATACTGTGAGATTAGTAATTTTAATAGACTAGTTGGAGCAGTACCAACTTGCGGTATCATGGGTAGCAGATGGTAAGGAAGTAGAAACAATGTTTTGAGAAGTTTGGCTATGGCAGAAAGGAAGAGAGTGATTAATCATAATGGTTAAATGTACAGGAATTAAGTTACATTATTAATACCTTTGTTTGAATGTGTGCTCTGTCAGTTACTAGTTTTATGGAGTTGGGCAAATCACTCAGTCTGACTGAATTTTCTTCAACTCTAAAGCAGAGATACTAATATAATTATTGAAAAGAGTGGTTTGAGAATGACATGAAACATATCTTCAATTATTATAAATACACTTAGAATGAAGTAGGATATTTAAGATTCAACTTACTAATTTATTTTATTAAACATTTATATAGTCTTGCTATGTGCCAGGCACTGTTTAAAGTAATTAACAATATTCCCCAAATGTCAGCTATTTTATTTTGGAAGAAGGCTATGTTAGTTTGGGTCCTCTGAGAAGAAAATGCCAAAATAAGATCAGAAATATAAGATATTTATTGGGGAAAATATCTGTGAAAAAATTGAGGAAGGAGCCAAGGAACATGGGAGAATCTTAAGATTAACAGGCTAGTCAAACCACTGTGCAGGAGAGAGCAAAGGAAGAAGAGTTGAGTGAGAAGAGTCTTAGACAGCAAAAGGAACGCAGATGTATAGAGCAGACTCATGGACTCTGTGGATGAGGGTAAGGGTGGGATGATATGGGAGAATGGCATTGAAACATGTTAATTATCATATATGAAATCAACTGCCAGCCCAGGATTGATGCTTGGGGCTGGTGCATCGAGATTTCCCGGGGGGAGGGAGGAGGGAGGGAGGAGGAAGAGGGGTTCTGGAGGGGGAGCATATGTAAACCCATGGTGATATCATGTCATTGTATGGCAAAACTAATAAAAAAAATTAAAAAAAAATAAAAGAAGAGTTTTAGAATGTAGCACAGTTCCTAGAGAGTTTTGGCAAGGCTGATGTAGAATCCTCAAGCCAAAGTTGCATGCCAAAACTGTGCCACATCTCACAAGAATGGGCCTGTGTCCCTGCATTGGCACCCCTGGTATGCTCACTCATTGCTAGAAGTGGTTCTTAGGAAGTGTGGCCTAGGCTTAAACATGGCATGGATTCAGAGCCCAGGAGCCGGAGACATGGGTCAGTTAAGCTTTTTCACAGCAGGAGATTGAGTGGCACATTTTCATGACTATTAAAAAGGCTGAGGATTAATTTTAAGGGCATTCATTTACGTAGTATTAATGTATGTGACTATGTAATTTTGCCTCTCTGCAGATTTCAGCTGGCTGCATCTAAACGTGCAGGTATATATTAATAACTGGAATAACTGAAGTTTGTTCAGGAAGTAAATTGACCAAGGGGTGAGGTGGAGGTATCAGTAAGATAATTGTTTAGTTGCTAAGTCGTTTCTGACTCTTTTGTGACACTATGGACTGTATCCTGCCAGGCTCCTCTGTCCATGTGATTTCTCAGGCAAGAATACTGAAGCGGGTTGCTATTTACTTCTCCAGGGGATTTTCCTGACCCAGGGGTTGAACCTGCATCTCCTGTTTGACAGGCACATTCTTTACCACTGAGCCACCTGGGAAGCCCTAGTAAAAGAATAGGGAATGAAATCTAAACTGGATGGGAAAGAGGATGAGGAAAGTAGGTGGTTGGCAGGGAGAAAGTATATGGCATAATCCCTTTGTGTCTGGGATAGTGTCTGTACAATCCATATTTTTCTTCAGTATTCCTTAGTACTCAATTCTACCTCCATTATTGGCTTTTTGATTACTTTTGTTTTTATTGTATTATTGGTTACCCTGGTTGGCTCCTGGGGACTAAGCACTAAGCTTTTTAAAATATTTTGACTGATAAGAATGTATTTTTTTATTCCCGAGTCCTGGGACTGTGCTGTACCGGTTTGACCAAATAGTGTGTGTTAACACACTAACATGCAGCACCTGAAATAGAGGAGAGTTAGGGATTTTTAGTTTTAGAAACCTAGTTTTAGTATAGAAGCCGCATGGGGAAAGGAAGAGAATACCAATCACGCCCTTTGTGACTCTCTTTGCTCAACAAAAAATTTCTGAGTACTTACTATATGCTAGAAGCTCAAGATCTTTCACTATTTTCTTGGTTTTGACTTAGCAGTTAGAATCAAACTTGGTATGTTATGACTATACTCTGTATGAATTTTCTGCCTCTATATACAGTATCACTTGATTCCTTTTAACATTTTTATTATATTGCTTATCCTAGTCCTTTAAGCTGATACAGAATTCGCCTTGCTCCATTTGATAGTATTTTGTGCTAGTAATTGTCTGGTGTGTCTTAGACTCAAACCATGAGTCACGACCCATTAGTAACTTTTGAGAACAATTTAATGGATCTTGAACATTTTAAAAGGGAAAAGCATGATAGTTTATATATTAGCTTATTGGAATTAAATAGAATTCTGAGTATTTTACTGTTTTTCACTGAATGAAAGGCAATTTCACAGTTCAACCTGACAGTTGATATTAGAGACTATCACACTTGGTCAGGTTTAATGTTGTTTTGTAAAACTCTTTTTTCATTCTGGCATTAAAAATCAACAAGAAAACTCCAGTTCATGGTCAAACCAGTTTGAAAATCAGTGTACTAGACCATTCACATTGTCTTGCTGAGTCATGCCACTGTGATCTAGGACACATCCCTGTGTGTTAGGTGACAAACCTAGGACCACAGTCTAAGGCTGGAGGATAATTTGGATTTTGACTTCGTTAGTTTTATGCTTTACTTTCATTCAGCTTGTGATTTTATTACACATCCTCTTTTCTTTTCTTCCATTGTTTTTAAAAAATATTTATTTTTAGTTGATTGATAATTGATTTACAATATTGGTTTGATTTCTGTCATGCATCAACATGAATTAACTATAGGTGTACATATGTCCCTTCCCTCTTGAATCTCCCTCCTACCTTCCGCCCATTCCCCCCCCCCCAGTTATTACAGAGCCCCCGTTTGAGTTCCCTGAGTCATACAGCAAATTCCCATTGGCTGTCCATTTACATATGTTAGTGTATATGCATCCATGCTACTCTCTCCATTTATCTCACCCTCTCCCTCTTCTCCCCGACCCTTGTCCATAAGTCTGTTCTCCATGTCTGTGTCTCCATTGCTGCTCTGCACATAGATTCATCAATACCATCCTTCTAGATTTCATGTATGTGTATTAATATATGATATTTGTTTTTCTCTTTTTGACTTACTTCACTCTGTATAATAGGCTCTAGGTTCATCCACCTCATCCTTCCAAAGTTTTCTTCCTTTTGTTTTTTTTTTCTCTTTCCTCTCCTTACCCTCTCTCTGCACCTTCTTTTTCTGTCTTTTGTGGCTCTGCTGGTGGACTTGGTTTTAAATAAATAAAATCATCACCACCTGCCAGGGGAAAACCATTATTTTTTACTGGTTAGTGAAACTGATAAAATATAAGATCACTTCAGTTGTTTCATTTTGAATTGCTCTCATTTGTTTTTGTTGCTTCTTATACTTGGGGCCATTTGAAACTATTTCTGAGTTCATGGTTTGTATAAATGATTAAGGGTCTTTGAGAAAAGTGGCATGCTGCCATATCAGATGTTTGTTTATGCTTTAGCTTTTACTTTGGGAAGGGTAAGAAGTGTTCGCACTGACAGATGAGGAAACTGAGGTGCAAAGAAATGACATGAATCTGCTTCACCTTTTGCATACTGGGAAACAAGGCAGTCTTTTGTGTTAAACAGAGCCTCCAGTACTAATCATTGTGAATATTATTAAGTTGAGAATGCATTTGATTATTCCTGAAAAGATGTAAAGACTGTCTCTGTGGACACAGATACCATGATTCTATCTAACTCTTCTTAGTCTCCTAATCTTCTTATCTTGATTTTATGAAGGCAATGGCACCCCACTCCAGTGCTCTTGCCTGGAGAATCCCATGGTCGGAGGAGCCTGGTAGGCTGCAGTCCATGAGGTTGTGCAGAGTTGGACAAGACTGAGCGACTTCACTTTCATTTTTCACTTTTATCCATTGGAGAAGGAAATGGCAACCCACTCCAGTGCTCTTGCCTGGAGAATCCCAGGGACGGGGGAGCCTGGTGGGCTGCCATCTGTGGGGTCGCACAGAGTCGGACACGACTGAAGTGACTTAGCAGGAGCAGGAGCATACCCACATTATCCTCTTCACTTCAAAAAGATATTCTCAGAGTGAACTGAATAGCATTTCAGTTGAGAGTTTTGTTCATTTGTTTATTTATTGGCCAGGAAAAGGTTTCTCTGTTTGTCAGGGCTGCGCATATCTTCATTGTGAGCACTTTACATTGTGAAATAGAATGCTCAAGTAGGTGATTTTAGAAACCAGCTTGCTGCGGACTATGTGCTTTAGATCTGTTTAACAGCCTGGCATGGATTGCTGTCACTGGGCATTAAGGTAGCTGCAATATTGCTTGTCATGAACAGTTTCTGCTACTCTGCCATCATAATTGCTGACCTTAGCTTAGTTCTCTGCTGTGAAGTAGAAATTCTTTTAAGAGGGAATATTAATGAAACAAAGTTAAATTTCTCAGCAGTTTGCAACTGGAATTGAAGATAGCCTCTATTTTATTTTTAAAAGAGAATGACTTTGAATCTACAAACATTGCTATTGTGATTTCAAAATGCATGAAAATAATTATATTTAGAAGCTTTTCGTTTTGAGGAGGTTGAAAAAGGTATTTTGCTCACTTCACAAAATTCTTATAAGAATTTAAAACACCTTTTCTGAAGGACTAATATAAATATAAGGGATTTTATACCTGCCAATGCAGGAGTCTGGGTTTGATCTCTGGGTCGGTAAGGTGCCCTGGAGGAGGACATGGCGACTGACTCCAGTATTCTTACCTGGATAATCCTCATGTAGCCTGGCGGGCTACAGTCCATGGGGTCGCAAAGAGTCAGACATGACTGAGTGACTATGGACAGAACAGCATATATACATATATATATATTTCATCAGCTGAAGAATTACTTAATGAAAGGTATAAGAAGGAGAAATGCCTTCTTTTCATCACCATGTACTTTACTAATTTTAAATAAAAAACAGGCCCAGGGCATTATTTCTTCAGAAATGCACACTATAGCATGAAGCATATCCTATCCTGTTTTTAAATGTGGATTTTTCATGTTTTACTCAACGTCTGAGAGATAGCATATGTATATATTGAGTCTTCATATTTTTATAGTGGAAATGAAATAAAAATTGAGTGATATGTTTATTGTGCTGAGTCATGCATCAGGCTAATCATGGAAATGACTATCAGACTGATAAAAATGTGACTGATTTTGGGAACTTGATAGTTGTGACGAGTTAAAAAATGCTCTATTATTGAGGCATATGTAATTTTAGAAATTAAAAAGAAACTGTTTTATTTTGAATCTCTTATCATCCTCTCATATGGGATACCTGACACTGAGGAATCCATGATCATAGAATCTAGAAACTGAAGATTATCTCCACTGTAATATTCTAATCACCTCATTTTTTTTTAAATGAGGACTTTATCTTGAAATTGTAGCTAATTTCTAGTAACTTATTTCAGTGAAAATAATTTCCTTAATGTATTACTTCAAGTAAATATTTTGCTTTTGTGATTGCTTCCTTTAGATTAAATTTCTTAGCTCCTATTTTTCCTAGGTTTGGGGGTATTACTGGTTCATCTGTCTTCCTGTTATGGATATTCACTAGAGTAGCAAAAGTTACTAGCAAGAGGAGTTAGGCAGTTCATCTGGCATTTTGAGTTTTATTTAATACATCAACTTGATTCTATTAATTCTGAATGTTGCTATGGAACTGAATATTCACAGGGCCTTCAGAAACAGCATTAGGGCTCACTATATATATATTTTGGGTGTTCCCCAATGGCTCAGAGGGTAAAGAATCTGCCTGCAATGCAGAAGATGACATAGGAGACATGGGTTTGTTCCCCGGGTCTGGAAGATCTCCTGGAGAAGGGAATGGCAACTCACTCCAGTATGCTTGCATGAAAACCCCATGGATAGAGGAGCCTTGTGGGCTACAGTCAATAAGGTTGCAAAGGGTCTGACATGACTAAGCAACTAAGCACACAGACATTTATATAGTTGATTGATGTTACTAGCCCAGTTCAGGGTTTCCTTGGTGACTCAGATGTTAAGAATCCACCTGCAATGCGGGATACATGGGTTCGATCCGTGGGTTGGGAAGATCACCTGGAGGAGTGCATGGTAACCCACTCTGGTATTCTTGCCTGGAGAATCCCCATGGACAGAGAAGCCTGGCAGGCAAGAGTTGGACATGACTGAGCAACCAAGAACAGCATAGCAAAGTCCAGTTCAAATGATGGAAAGCTGTTAAGATTGAATTGTTAGGTGTGCTTACAGGCACCTAGTAAACCTAGTACAGAAGTTGGCCCAATGAGTTATAATCTTAAGACATTATAATAAACCTGGATCTTGCCAGAGGATCCAAAAGTTACCCTTCTCACTGTATTGTTTACTTTCTATTTTTCAGAGTGGAGAATTTATTTGCAAGTTGAATAAACTTTTACTTCCTGGCTACAGGATAGAACAATAGGCCTGAATGTGAGATTGTGGGGGCTGAGGTGGCGTGCAGATAAGTGGACTCTGCTATCCCTTCTCTTTGAAGGGAATTTGACTAGAATATTTGATTTGACCATCTGTCATTACCTGCTCTCTCAGAAGTCTACTGAAGTAATGTTTCAAAAATAGGCGTCTAGGTCAAGACCTAATCAGTCTGATATTTCTGTTACTTATCTGGCAAGAAAACTCTAATTCCCAATCCCAGTTCGAAGTATTGCCTTTTCTGGAAAAAAAAAAAGAATAAAAAGTAATACTACAAAATAAAAAAAGGAAAAGACATGTCAAGCCATGTAATTATCAGGCAGCTCATATAATTTGATAATCATCCAGTAAACCTAGAACTATTTTTCCTTTTCTCAATCTGACAACTATAAGGAGAGCCAAGGAGAATATAAAAGAAACTTTAGCAAGGTTTTTAAAGCCTGACCTCCCTGTCTGGACTCTGTGCAGTTCCCTTAGAAACTGCATTATCATTTGGGATAGACAGTTGGGGTAGCTGTAGTTCAGTTTGATTGCAATAAAAATTTTGATATTTAGACCCTTGTTAAGGTGGTAGTAAAGTTAGGGAGTTCCAGTAAAACCTAAAAGGAAAAAGGACATTTCATTTTAGTTTCAAAGTGTAGTATTTTTGATATAATCTTTGCTCTGGAAAAAATTTACATTAATTGCTAACAAGATTATTTTGAGCATAAAAAATCTGGAATATTTAGACAGAAACCAGGCTAAAGTTTATTTTTTTGACTGTCTGTGAAAATTGAAATACATAAGAAAATTAATGATATAAATAAAAGTTTATGGAAGTCATTGATAAATAGTAAAATGATAAGATTGTTTCCAAATATTTTGACATATATTAATATACAATTAATCAGTGGGATTAGAAATCATTTTCAGTTTTTTGTTAGAACAATCCTGATATAGTAAAACTTGTATACATACTGGAGATTAGTAAGCTTTCAATTACTTAGCATAAAATAGAAAATAAACCTCTTATTTTTATTGTTCTTACCCTCATTGTGGTAGGTATGTGATTACTCTTGAGATATTTTATATATTTTAAATGAACTAGAAACTTCTTGTCATGCTCTGTTGTAGCAGAGAGATAGAATATATAATGTATATATATAACAATATCCTGGACATAAGTAAATGAGGAATAAAGTGACCTAAAGGTATCAAAATGCACCTCAGCTAGCAACATATCTTTATGGTGAATAACTATTCTGGGTTAAAGCACAAATGACCTCTGATAATTCCAAGTGTATTAAACTACTCTTAGCTACTGGCCTTAGCTGGGATGAATGTATCAATACTGATATATTTTTTCACCCAAGTTGCCATCTAAGGGGGAGAAGTAGTCAGATAATAAGGGCACTAAATCTCTGGGGATGTGGAAGAAGAAACCAGGTGAAGGTAAGGTTGCCCAAGGGTGGATATCACAGGTAATGTTGCTTACTTTGCATTTTGGCTAAATGTGTGTGTTTATTGATTATGTGGGTAAAGTGGTGGAAGGTAGGATAAATTATGTGTTTTTATTTAATGCCTTTCAAACTTATACTTTGTTAGATTGTTGCCATGGTGAATATCTTTCCTTTAAGTGACTGTTTAATACTAACTTCAAGTTATGAAGCAATTCCTGAAATTATGATAAAGATGCAAAACATCCCCTGCCTTTGGCAGAAAGTTAACTGTGATTCAAGGGCAAACCACCATCAGATGTAAGCAAAATTGTGTGCTGTTTGATTCATATTCTCTCAAAGACCTACTGCTTGACTTAGCTTAACCTATTCTTTCTCTTTGTAACCTATTGAAGAAGCAGAAGAATTTAGATCCAGCTGACAAACAAAGTCATTGTTTGAGAATGAATTCAGTTATCTAAGAAAACTTTTGCTCATAAATTATTTAATGAAAACATTGACTTAAATCATAACAAGTAAAGTAAAGAATTGAGGAAATTATCTGCAATAATTTATACCTAGGGAAAATTTCATCTAAACTTTGAAATAATAGGAAAAAATGTTTTGAACTTTTGTTTTATTAAATTATCTGTATAATTGCCTTTTCAGATATGCATTAATCTGGAAACCACTCATTCATCCATCTTCTAGTCTATAAATATTTATTGAACATCTACTCTGGCTAAGAATGGGGCATGTGAGGTGAGATGAACAATACCATCCCTCCAAAAACCTACTGTTTTGTGGAAATCTTAGACTTTTAGTAGCTAGTTTTTATTACTTTGTAAAATATAAGTATAAAACTAATAAATCTAAGCAGACTTAAGGCCTACTCTTGAGATATTAGCCATCAAGAATAAAACCAGGCCAATGGGTAAATAGTCTGAAAAGCAACTTAAAATAGTCACTTAGTCTCTTGAAGCATGCCAACGTGAGATTACATTAATAAAGCCCAGATAAATTTCCACTCCTCCTCACTTCTAGACAAGTGACTCTTTGCTAAATCTCTGAGCTTCTTTGCTGCAAATGCCATAAAACTTTTCAACTCTTTATTTCTCCCTTCCATATCTCCATAATCTCTTCTTTAGTAATATTGTTTTTTCAGATCCTTGTTTCTGACCTCACTCACTTCTCTGACTTGGTACAAGAAAGACCATATCACAGAGATAGAACACACACCTCTTTTTTTCTGTTACATAAAACTTATGAAAGAGTGTTTGAGCTCTTAGGATATCCAAAGTTTCAGAAAATATATTCACAAATCTAAAACATCAATTTATTATTTTTGTCACTTAATATTAATTTCATTGAATATGATAACTTCATATATATATTTTGCTTTAGCCCTTCATAATTTTGGCCCACAGAAGCATGAATAGGCTAAATGATTTTGAAGTTGTAGAGCAGCCAAGTAGACTATGATATATGTGTTACGTTTTTCCTGTAAACACATTTAAGTAGATATTCTCTTCCTACATTGACACCAGAGTCTGGCATCTGTCAGTGTTCCTTAGTCTTATAAAATCAAAATGTTTTTAAAAGCTTCAACTGTTTATATTTGGAAAAACGGCTGCTTTGTGCAATAGCTTGCGTATGTCTCATAAAACTTTTATCTGTAGAGCTAGTTAAGTCTATAAGATGTTATGGCAGCGTTGAAATCATGATAGTTCTATTGATATCATAATTGCTCCGAAGGATCATTACAATGTAAATATACAAGTGCTCCTGACAAGCTACACTGTTAAATGAAGACACCAAAAACAAGCTAAATGTACTTAAGAACTTGCTACATGTGTAGGGACTATGGAACCAAGTTGTTTGTATTTAGTTTTACGAATTAAAGTAGAACTGTGAACCTGGAAAAAGGTTCAAATCATCATTTAGCTCATCCCTTTTATTAACACTTTTCAGAAGAGAAGAGGCAAAGGGAGGTTAATGGTTTATTTGAGGTTTCATAGCTGATGGCATCAGAACCAGAGTTTAAGGCCTAATTTCTGTTCAGAATTGCTTTCACTACTTGGTTCCCACCCAGTGACAAAGTAACTCTGGGCAAATAGACCTGTTTCATTTGGGGGAAGGTATTATTATTTGTCCCATGATGAGATCTTGATCACCATCTGTGACTGTTCTCAGGATTAGGTGTTGTCTGTCTCAAGTGAGCACCATAATACTCTTTGCATATAAGTAATAAGGTTTGGGAGAGAAAGAAGGAAATTCTCTATGAAGCAGGATGGAATATCCCCTTCCTAAGAAGGTAATTAGGTGACCAGCAGCATGTTCTTCTTGTCTGTTGTAAGGTGGAGAGTGAGCAGGGTTGAGACAGAGGACTGATGAGGGCAGCAGTGGTCTGAGGGAATTTGGGGGGTGACCTGCTTGAGAGTCTTAGATTAGCTGTGCACTGAGAGAGCTAAAGAGTTTGAAATGCTAGGTTTCATTATGTAGGGTATTATACGTATATGTTAAACATTTCATCTAGAAACTCTCAATGTTCTGATACAGGCTTTGTTGCTTGCAAAGGGTGAGCAAGTGACTTCAAGGGATGGCATCTTAATTTAGCAATTCTTTATCAGTAAATTTACATGAGTGATTCTTTAGAGTCAGATGCTAAACAACCATTAATAATTATTTATACATTTACTGTCCTGTCTACTTTGTAGGAGAAGGCTTGCAGCTCCCAAGTGCACAAAACCTGGGATAATGAAGAGTTTCATTTGTTGTAGAGCACTAATGGCTTCTTAAACAAAGTGACACTTGAGGCAAACTCAGTCTGAAGAAGGAGTAGGAAATAACAAGGCAGAGAGTAGAAGAACTTTCTACTAGAGGGCAAGGGCCCAAAGTAAGAGGGAGTATGGCATGTCTAAGAAACTCATAGCTCAAGAGTGGGAAAAAGAGTGAAAGTGGACAGAAAAGAGGCTCAAGAGAAGGATAATCAGATGATGCTTAATAATTGGATATTAAGTAACTGAAAAAAAATATATAATTAACACAGCTTGAATTTTTTAAAGAATAATGTTAAATGGGCTGCCATTTTAAATGAAAAATTTTATACTTCTGAACATTTTTACCACAGAGAGATTTTAAATGAGGGAATTTTAAAGGAAAATATATTAATATGCCAAGTTTTCGACAGGCTCAATAAACTAGTTAATTATCTGTTTTTTCCTTAATGAGTGAGCATATTTCAAATTCAAGACAGATCAATTATTCTATTTAGAAGTAAATGTAACACACACTGAACTTATAATGGAATGTGCTAAATAATGAAATAGATTGATTTTAGTTATCACCATCATTTTTCCAAGGTGAGAAATACTTGTTTTCTTTTCCAATTGTACATTATGATTGAATTAGCTTTGTCTTTTCATGCAGAATTTTCTTCCCTCTTGGTTGATTATATTCTGAAAGCTTGAAATTTTTTGAGTTTGAAAATAATTAGAAAAGTTATTTAACACTTAAGTGGTTGATTCACTCCTTGAAGTTCATGCTAGTTTCCCATTAGTGGTGGTGACTGACAGAAATAAGCTGGATCTGGCTACCAGAGTACTGGGTTTATTTACTTGGAGAAGATCAAAATACCATAAGAGTGAAACGTGTCACTGAAACTTTTAACTAAAGTTCTGATGCAAAGTTAGCCAGTATGGCTATACTTGTAATTATATGCGCATTTTATTTACAAACTAATAATATTACATAAAAATTCCTGCACTGCTCAGCCTTAACCAGTGATACTATGATTACCTTTAACTGAGTTTAATTAGGAATCTTTTTTTAAATGATGATAGTGATGTGGCAAAATGTCTTATATACTAGAGTAGGAATCAAATAAAATATTTTCTATTTTTTATACTTCCTGTGGGAATTTCTTATTTAGATATGCAGGTGCAGGGGTGATAATGGACTCTGTATAGAGCACTGACTATAAGCCAAGTACGATGCTGGCCGCTAGACACAGTTGGGAGCTTACCAAGACAGGAGTGAGGATTATGCTCATGGAATTTTTAATCCATGTGCAGAGACTGACTAAATAACTAGCTTCAAACTAGTTATTTAACACAAGTTACAACAAACTTATGAGAGCACATAATAAGGAAGTCTGCCTTGTTTTGAGTGGTCCAGAGAAAACAAGGGCACCAAGGAAAACTTTCTCCTGAGTAAATGACATTTTAATAAAAAGCTGAAATAATTATGGATGAAGGTTGGACTGAGTGGGAGGAAGAGTCCTCAAGGAAAGGCTTTGAGGTGGAGGAAGTTGGCATCAATTCAAGGACCTAAAATATTATTGCTAATTATAGCTAATAATTATAGTTATTGGTAGTAGGTGATAATAATTATTACTGGCAGCAGCCAGTAATTGAGAGACACATCAAAGGTCAAATATTATCTGCTCTACCTGAAGAGATTCTTTCTGCTGTATTAAATTTATTGATTAGATTTTATAGGCCATGCTTAAAGACTGAAAAAATAACTAAGAAATCATTGTTTATATGGCCTTTTCTCCTCTTTTGCCAAACACTGAAGATCAAGAGAATTTGTTTATATCCTAAAAATTATGAGTTGGAATTTAAGTTGGTTTGTTGCACAAGAATGAAATATAAAAACTTCCCAAGAAAAAACGAAAATAGAAGTAATTACGCATGGGAGAGTGGGAGTTATCTACTATTTTAAAAACAGAAGCCAGTGAAGACTTATTATATTAACCAGAATTTTAAAAGTTTGCCACTTTTTGGTATAGATTCCAATAAATCTACAGACTTTAGTTTGACAGATAAAAATATGGGAAGGCTAAATATTTTAATATTCAGTGATGGCCCTTGAACAGCCTTTTACCTAGACATCTTCTCAATCCTCATGTTGCCAGTCTCATTGGGCTTTGGTCATAGTCAGCTTTAACTATTTCAATATTACCATCAGGTTAATGCTGAGACATGCCTTCCTGAGGCAAAAAATGTTCAAGATGATTGTCCACAAAATAATCAGTGGTGGCTGCCCTCAGAAATAGTATTAGAGCTGTTTTGATTGTACTGATAGAACTGGATAGCAGTTCAGACTGTTGATCTCTTTGAACACAATGGCTATTCTTATTTTCTGCCTCTGATGAAATCTGGTTTCTTATGAGTAGTCTTCACAGTCAAAGTTACGTCTCACCTGTGACTGGAAAAGAAGATAAATTCATGCTACTGACACTCATCTAACATAGCACCATCCAATAGAAATATAGCGTAACATATAAAATTTAAAAATTTCTGGCAGTCACATTGAAAAAATGAAAAGAAACTTGATAAATCAATTAGAATATCTTATTTAAACTAATATATGCAAAATATTATCACTTCAACATGTAATCAATATAAAATAATTAATAAGATATTTGGCTCAGTTGGTAAAGAATCTGCCTGCACTGCAGGAGACCCAGATTCAATCCCTGGGTTGGGAAGATCTGCAGAAGGGAATGGCTACCCACTCCAGTATTCTTGCCTGGAGAATCCCATGGACAAAGGAGCCTGGCAGGCTATAGTTCATGGGGTTGCAAAGAGTTGAACAAGACTGAGTGAGTAAGCAAACACACACACACATCATTACAACATGTAATCAATATAAAACTATTGAGAGATATTTATACATTTTTTCATATTAAGATTTCAAAATCCAGTATATGTATTGTAATTGTAGTGCTTTTTAATTCTGACTAGCAGCTTATCAAATATTAATCACATATATTAATATTTTTCACTACAGAGACATGAAGTTTATCATAATTATTTCCTTTTGCATATAATGTGCTTTCCACATACATGAAGTTGCATTTTTTGCTTTGTTCTCTGTATTATCTATCATCAATTTTTCTTTTATATTGATAATTTTTTAGTTACTCATGCATCAAATCTATCAATTTCTTTTCCTTTCTCCCTGCAGACCTCCACTTCCTAGTCCTATGTCCTTTTGCCATAATCTACACTGGTTGTTCTCTACTCCTTGGTGCATAAACAAAACTTTGCTTCCCTTTGCCATTTTTTGTTGGATCCACTCTTTCTTGCATGCCACATCTTTCTTTTACTTGGTTTACTCCCATCTTTTGTTGATGCTTATCTTCAGTGTTTTCTTAACCAAAAATGACAAAGGGCTGAAAAATAATGTTTGCTTGTTTAAATTGCAAAATTTATATGATAAGGAAAAGCTGGTGATTTTATAAGTGAAATTCACGAACTTTGTATGTGAAATAGCAGCAATCACTTGTCAAATACCTGCTTCCTCTCTGGAGGTTATAATGGCAGCACATTCTGAAATTTGTGTATTGTTTATTGTTCTAGCCTTAGGGCAGAAAAACTGTGGGGATTTAGAAATTATGCAGAGAATAGTCTGTGGCAAAAACTCAAGTGAAAGAGTGCAAGGCATGAAGATTGAACGGAGGTCCAAGGATAGAGTTGTAAAGAAGGTCCCTAAAGGGACCTGTGGTCATTTGACCTAGTTAGTAGTCAAATAAGAGAATTTGCATGTGTATCTGTGCGCTAATTGAATGTGTGCCTATGTTTGTGCACGCGCACATCCTTGTCCTTGGAGAAGGAAATGGCAACCCACTCTAGTGTTCATGCCTTTAAAATCCCATGGACAGAGGAGCCTGGAGGGCTACAGTCTATGGAGTTGCAAAGAATCAGACATGACTGAGTGCAAACAGCACAGCAGCCTTCTTTATAGAAGAGGGATAAATATTACTACCTACCTCAAGGGAGGGACAATGATGAGGATTAAGTGAGATAGTGTACTTAATGTGAAGAAGGAATTCATAGGGCCCGATCTCCATTTCAGGCCTGTTCATGCTGATCATGCTCAGGCACCTCTCTGAACTCTGTGCTTAGTGCCTGTGGAAATTACAATGGAGGGGTTAGGCCCGCCCCCCCCCCCCCCCCCCCACGACAGGAGAATCTGGAAGGTTAGATCCAAGATACTCAACACCTAAGTGATAATATGCACAGGTCACAAGCCCTGGCTCCTGACAGGTCATAAGCTTTCTGATAGTAACCTCGGGTTTATTGATTATCGATTGTTCTAACACATGATACTTGAATGATGGCATTATTGTGATTGTATTTACCTTTCCTTCATTGATGTAAGTTCCGGGTGATTTTGGGTGGTGGGTTTAGACACGTACACATGGGTATAAAAGATCCTCACAAATGCTGGTCGGGGTCCTTGGCTAAGAGGAGACTCTGCCTTCGGCCCACCGGTGTAATAAACTGCACTTCACTGTCTGCGTTGTCCTTCTGAGTGAGTTTGCTTCCCAGAGCGCGTGGCTACAACAAATGCACTGAAACGAGTACCTGACATGAAGTAAGCACAAAGTAAACTTTAGTTATCAAATCAGGTTGCATCTTGAACGCAGAAGTGCATGGGGCTGGGCTGGGAAGAAAAAAAAAATCCCTGCAGAAAGACCTTACACTCCCTGGTATTTGCTCAAGTACATGCTGGAATACAGCATGATGAAGAAGAAAGAGATCCCTCTTGTAGCCTGGGGAGGTGACAGAACCTTAACAATGATCAAACTAAAGGGTGATTGTGCTGCTAATGCTTCCTTTCCTGTGGAAATGGTAGTTAAGGGGCCCTTTAGAACATTTTAAGAAATAAAAAACAGTTCAGACCATGCCTTGCCAACTTCACAGACTTAAATTCAAATTCAGGAAACCAAAGAATGCATGTCTTTGTTCAGGATTAACATATAAAGGAAACTTAACCCTATCTTCATTTTTGGTCTTACTTTAGGATTGAAGGATGCAGGTGTTGGTCTCACAAGGGACTGTAACTTCTTTGAACTTAGATTTAGGCAAAATGAGGTTTGTTGATCATTGCATCCTGACGTCTTCAATTCATCTTTCTTTTCTTAAAATCTTAAAATATTTAAAGATAAAACAAACCATGATGCACCGTTTGCCATCTTCTCCCTTTTACCGCTCCTGCTTTGTCTTCCTCTCTCAACTTTTCCATTTCTCCTTGCTCCCTTCCACTCAGACTGTCTTCTTAGATCTCCATATTTTCTTTCCATCTTAATCTGCATCATTCTTTCTCTGAATTCTGCCCAGGTCTCTTGTTTTTATTTTGTGTTGAGGAGAGAGAGAAAAGAGAAAGGTTGGTTTGGGCTGCAAGTAGGGGAAGAGAAGAAAAGAGGAAAATGTAGCAAAGGGTGCATGTGGTGCTAAAAGACAGAAGCGATGGGCATATCTGGCTTCATTGTTGAGTCCTCAGACCCTCGTTTAGCTGAGAATTTCCCAGACATAAGAATGTTTAATCTTCTACTGGTTTGAGTGATGTATGTATTATTATTCACTAATTCGAAATGGGTTGTATAATCTGATCTCTCTTTCTATCCTTTTCTCTCTCTCTTTCAGTAAGGAGCAGAAGGAGGAAAAGAGAATGGAGGTAAAATTACCCAAAATGCAACTTTCTTTTCTGTCTTTATTTTATAACTCATTATTCATTTTCATTTTGCTGATTGACTGCTGATATGTTCCCAGAGACCAGCTATACTGCATCACAGGGACTGAAGCCTTTCATGATGTCTTGCTTGCCCTGGTTGGCAGGGGTCCTACTGTGCTGCCATCTGACTTCCCAGGCCTTGAGCTGCCTCACTCCATCCAAGTCTGGCACTGAGGCTCTATTTCCTGTTGCTATGACCCAATGCCTGATGCCCTCTGGAGCTGCATGTTCTTAGCTCTCTTCATTGAACCTTTTTGTGCTAAGACCACTCTGGAGTTCAACTGAAAAAGTCAGACAAGCCTATGGACCGTGCATATTGGTGTGTTATCAGAGAAGACTAAAACCAGAGGTAACCTGGCTCCCCTTCCCCTGCTTGTTCTGTTGAACAGTGGCCTTCAGAATGCCTTAAGCTCCCACTAAGATCTCAGAAGAAGAGCAGTTCATAGAATTTCCATGATTAGGCCTGTAGTCCAGTCCCTCAGGTGACTCTCTGAGTACCACTTTCTCCTGCTATTCTTTGTTTTTGTTTCTTGCCTCTTCTACCAGGAATACCTTTTTATTTTGGTTTAATTGTCAGTATACAAGTTGCATGTCTTTCCTGACACTGTACTGGTTCAGAGAGATGTCATTTCTGTTGCAGAGAACAGAACATACATTCCTCTGTCAACGATCTTTGCATGTCTGAATCTGATTTCCTTACACACGGAAGTGTTTTTATTTATCTTCAGGGAGGGCTCACATTTTATTCTTTTTGAATTTCCAGCACTTTGCACATGCTTGGAAGCTGTAGGTAGTCAATACAACATCAACGTGTTGCTTAAATATGCTATCTGTTGTGGAAAGATGGCATCACCATCTATGGTGATTGGATGGCGTCTATAGTGGTTGGATGGCATCACTGACTCGATGGACCTGAGTTTAAGCAAGCTCTAGGAGTTGATGATGGACAGGGAAGCCTGGTGTGCTGCAGTCCATGGGGTCGCAAAAAGTCAGACACAACTGAGGGACTGAACTGATGGTGGATTGACCAATAGGGGAAATTTGGGGCCAAGTGTTATGAGTTTGAGAGGAAGCAAAGAGCTTCATATGATCATGCATCAGGATCCCCAGATGGCATTATTTAAGGCAGCTCTTTCCAGGGTCTGTTCCTAAGACCAGGTAACTTTTCTTTAAAGGCATTGATTTGTACATGTATCCACATAATTAAGTTAAATCATTGTGTCTCTTTTTAAATATATGAGTAGTATAAGCAACAATGTGATCGATTTTTTTTTGTGAATAAACACTTGTCTTATATTTCTAATTTAAAAAATTTCATCCTTAAGATGAAATGTTAAGTTAAATGAAATGTTAGTTTTGCCTTATATTTTTATGAGCTAATATATTTAAAAATTCCATTTTGACTTTCCCTCACTTTCTGTCATTATTTTAGCTTGCTTATAGAGTTGTAAGTGAAGAAAGTCCTTGTAGAGAGGTCATCTGGGACAGCTGGGTCAGCGAGATAGTTGGCCAGAATCTTATAGAGGGATAGTGAAAGCTTGACAATCTGTTTGTCTAGTCTGTGTTTTGAAGCAAATGGTTAGTTTAGAAATCCTGATGGTAAAAGTCAGTGCAAATACTTATCTTTATTTTTTTACCTCAATTCTACACTGAACAAGGATGATTTTAAATAAACAAATAATCAGATTCAGACTCTCATTTGGTGCAAGAAGTATGTGCTTACTTCTGTATATTCTAAAATATGTGTACATTTATATTACTATTCCTCTGTAAAATATTATAGTTTCTCCTATTCCTTCCAAGTAGGAAAAGAAAATAGGAATAAACAGATCCATGGATGCTTTCTCTTCCATGTATTATATAGATTTTTGAGACATATGGTTGATTACAAAATGCCTACTGATCAGATGTGTATTATTTTGAGAAAAAAGTAAACCAAAAATGAAAATGACTTATACCAATATGGCACATTAATGAAAATTAAGATGTAAAATATTCATTTATTTGGTTTCTAACATTCATCTTATCTGGATTTGAACTTGGATAAGATTCACCTTTACAGTGTTAAACTATCTGCTTTTTGTGTCTTTAAAACAGATTTATCAAACACACAAGTTGGTAACATTTCTGTTAATTGCCTCTGAACATACTGAAAAACTGCTGTGTGTGTAGAATCATTACGTAAGTAGAATTGAAGGCCTGCAGAGCAGATTGTGAATTTTGCGATTGCATTTTTAGAGCCAACTCAATCTAGCCTATAACTATTTTCTTGGCTTGTATTCATGTAATGGATAATGGGTGCTTTCTGTGAGGTAAGCAGATTGAAATGAATATTGAAGTTTGTATTTCTTTGCTTGAGAAAGCTGACTTTTTTAGTTAGGCCCAAACTATAGCAGTCTTTATGGACAAAAATAATCTAACATTCTCAAAAAGTATATTTCAAGTCTATCATCATAACAACAATGAAATATGGAGGTTGAGAGCTGCTTCTTGAATAGTGGTTCTTAGAGTTTTAATGTGAATTTCTCATATATAGAGGAAAATGGCATAATTGCTTTCCATCTTCCTCTCCTCTTTCTGCCCTATCTCCTTCCTTTTATGTCCCTTCCTCCTGTGAAATTCGGCAACTGTAAAGAAAGAGCTGGTGCACCAGGATGACCCAGAGAGAGGGAATAGGGAGGGAGGTGGGAGGGGGGTTCTGGAAGGGGAGCACATGTATACCCATGGCAGATTCATGTCAAAGTATGGCAAAACCAACACAATAATGTAAAGAAAATAAAAAAATAATAATAAAATTAGAAAATAATAATATTAAAAAAAACAAAAAAGAGAGAAAAATACAAAAAGTGAAATTAAACTGTATTTTTCTTATTTTACATTAATTTAATATGTAAGTAACTATATACAGTATGTAAATTTCACTGTATGTACTATTTTGCATTCCATAAAATCTGATGATTTTATTTGTATACGTATACATCTAATATACTAACATAGCTAATTATAGGTTTTCTTTTTTAGAGAATTTTTAGCTTCACAACAACGTTGAACAGAAAGTAGAGTTTCCATATACTCCCTGTCCCCACACACAACCTCCTCCACCATCAGCATCTCACACATTTGTTACAGTTGATGAACTGACATTGGCCATCATTATTGCTCAAAGTCTATAGCTTACAAGAAATTGAAAAGTTTAGGAAAGATGAAAGGTATTTTCAGATCAGTCTTGTTTTAGGCAGAGAAGTAGAAAGCTTTTTCTAGGATGAAGGAATCATATTTGCAAAATAAGATCCAATAGCAGTGGCTAAATTTTGGGAACAGTAATATAGTAATATAGTAATTGAGGCTGCAGCATGTGTTCCAGCGGGTTGAGGGAGACAGTGAAACTGTTAGAATTATGAATGAGACTGGACTCTTAGGCTGGCCTGTACTCTAACAGGTCCTATGTCTCCAAATGAGCTTGAGCTTTATCCTTTAGACAGAAGAGGACTAAAGGATAGACTAGACTTTACAAGAACTTCCCTCGATAATCTAGGGGTTAACAGGAAGTTGTGTAAATAACAACAGCAAACATTATGGAGCCCAGTGGTTCTCAAACTTTTGTGTAACTTGGAATCACTTACAGAGCTAATAAAAGATAGGGAGGACCAGGCTTATTGGAGTGGAATGGGGCTAAGACCTCTGGATTTTTGCCAGTGTCTCCAGATGATTCTTCTTTTTTTAAAAAAAAAAACAAACTTTATTTATTTATTTTTGGCTGTTCCAGGTCTTTGTTGCTGCATGGACTTTTCTCTAGTTGTAGTGAGCGGGGTACTCTCTAGTTGCATTGTACAGGCTTCTCACTGTGGTGACTTTTCTTATTGCAGAGCACAGGCTCTAGGGTGAGAGCTTCAGTAGTTTAGGAACATGTGATAAGTAGTTGCGGGGGCTCTAGCATACAGGCTCAATAGTTGTGGTACATGGGCTTTGTTGCTCCTAGGTATGTGGAATCTTCCTTGACCAGGGATGGAACCCATGTCTCCTGTATTGGCAGGCAGATGCTTTACCTCTGAGCCACCAGGGAAGCCCTCCTGGTGATTTTGATAAGATGCCAAAGTTTGAGAACCACTGATGTAATGTGTATATAACAGCTGTTGTGTGGCTCACTTTTAGTAGCATTCCAAGGAACTTCTTTCACAGGAAAATTTAAATATTTACCAGTTTAAAAAATAACACCAAAATAAATGTCCTTTATAACTTCTTAGATTCTGCTTTCCCCATCTCTCCTTTTATATACTTATGAGATGGAATTTAAACCTCTGTGTAAATTACTTGTACCTTGCTCATAGTCTTGTTATAGTGACTAAAATCTTTAATATATATATAAAATATATGTAAGCCCTTAGAAGTGTGGTCACATATTAATAGTTAAGAGTTTATATATTTTAGCAATTAATATTTTATCTTACCTTTTTGACTACTTTTATGAAAATGTCTCAAATTCATTTTCTCTAAACATCTCCCTTTGATACAACTCTTTCTCAAACTAATTTTCTCAGACTCTTGAATTTTTCATGTCTCATCTCTCATTTTCAGGACCCATTCTAGTTTTTGTTTTGTTTTCTTTTGTTTTTTTTTTTTCTGCCAGCTTCTATCAGTTCTCCCCAATGTAAATCTTAGAAGCTCCTCCGACTTTTCCTAAATTTCTTGCTTCATAGCCTCTTTAACACCATATAAGTCCTAGACTGAGATTTGCCTGAGCTTCAAAGACTCTTTCTCTTGAAGAAGAGAATGAAAAAATACTGTAGTTGAATCTTTCTTTTTCTCCCCTTTTACCTAAAGTTATGTGAAAAGAGTCTTTGACATTGAGTGCTTCACCCAATTAGACTTCCTTCTCTGACAGATTTTCTAGCCAGTCACATTTGGTGTGAAGGTCCTTAAAGATCTACTCCCATTGTATAGTTCCATTTTAATGTCTCTGTGGCATGTGTGCCAGTTGTGTCCGAGTCTTTGTGACCCCATGGGCTGCAGCTCACCATACTCCTCTGTTCATGGAGTTTTCCGGCCAAGAATACTGAAATGTGTTGCCATTCCCTACTCCAGGGTATCTTCTCAACCCAGGGATCAAACCTGCATATCTTGCGTCTCCTGCATTGACAGGCAGATTCTTTGGCACCCTGATTGGGCTTATATGGATTTTCGCATCTGTGTATTGATATATTTAACAGTTTTAGGAAGTTCTTAGCCATCATCTTTCAAATATTGATTCTACTCTATTTTCTTTATCCTTTTCTCACTGTCCTACAATTAATTATAATATATAACTTATTTCTCATTACTCCTCATTCCATATTTTTCATGTTTTGTCTCTGTGCTTAATTATGGATATTTTGTCATATCTTCCAGTTAATATATTCTCACTTTACCAGTGTGAAATCTACTTTTAAACCCATTCACAAAGTTTTTAATTAGAGTTGTTGCATTTTTCAGTGTTAAAGTTTCTACTTGATTTTCTTTCAAGATTATGCCAGTTTTCTGTTTTAATTCTTTGCTTGAAGTTTGAATTTAATCATTTATTTATTTGATAAGAATAGTTATTTTAAAATCTATATCTGACCATTTAAATATCTATAGTTTTAGTGATCCTGTTTTTATGGTCTGTTGATTCTACTTCTTCTTGTCTATGCTGTATTGATCTTCTCATTTGCCAGTTTATTTTTAATGTTTCCATTGTACTGAAAAAATTGTTTGTAAAAAACTTAAGGCCTATATGATGATATTTTCCTTCATAAAAGACTATTTCTGACAAAGTGCCTGGGGGAAGTAACAGTTTGAATATTTGGTTATTATTTTTCTTGAGGCCATGCAAATGACTGAATGCTGGACTACAGCCTGTGCAAGAATTTGACTACATCTGCTTCACTCCATTCCCTTTGCAGTTTCTAAAGGAAACTGCGAGGGGTTTATTAGGGCTCTAAGCCTTCATGAATTCTGTCTTCAAATATGAGGTTTTCCTAAGTGCTGCTTAACCTCTCATCTATAATTTCTGGAAATGGCAAATACCCACAAAATGGCAAAAACCATTTCTGGATATGTCTGTCATAGATTTTGACCATGTAATTCTTCACTGTAATGTTAATACTCACATGCATTCAATAAATAATTTTATATTTTGGCAAAATTTCTAATTGGCCTATATAAGAGATTTGGTCTGATTCATTTGCCATTACTAGATGTGAAAGTTCAGTTTTCCTTTCTTTTCTAAAATTTTTTCTTTCATATTGTGATCTGTTAAATTAATTTCTTTTTAAAAATTTATATATTTTTTAATTCAAGGATAATTGCTTTACATAATTCTTAAAGAAGTGTGAAGGACAGATCAAAGGAAAGAAGGGACATATAGTTCTCACCAAATTGGTTCCAAAGTGGATGTGCCAACTGACACTTTTATTACTATTGCAGGAGAGTTCCAACTGTTCTGAGTGATGTTTCTTTAGCTCTGTTATCCTGGCAAGGAGTTCCTAAAAAATATGTTTGTAAGACAGTGATTTTTGTCTTCATTATAGAGCTGTATCTCTGATGTGTGGGTGGGAGGGGATATGGCCAGGTGGTTTGGGCAAGTAGCTCGTTTTTTTTTTGCAACATGAAAGCTTCCTTTCATTTTAGCAGCTGTAAGGACTCTGGCCACTTTTCTGGTCCCAATGCCCAATTAAAGTGTATCTTTAGTTAGAATTCCCATTTTAAGTTTATTTAGAATATTATCTTGGGGACAAATTGAATTAGATGCAAGTATTCTCCTTTACAGGACCCAGAGAATCACTATGATGTAATCACTCACCTAGAGCCAGATATCCTGGAATAGGAAGTCAAGTGGGCCTTAGGAAGCATCATCACCACAAACAAAGCTAGTGGAGGTGATGGAATTCCAGTTGAGCTATTTCAAATTCTGAAAGATGATGCTGTGAAAGTGCTGCACTCAATATGCCAGCAAATTTGGAAATTCAGCAGTGGCCACAGGACTGGAAAAGGTCAGTTTTTATTGCAATCCCTAAAAAAGGCAATGTAAAAGAAAGAATGCTCAAATTACTGCACAGTTGCACTCATCTCACACACTAGTAAAGTAATGCTCAAAATTCTCCAAGCTAGGCTTCAACAATATGTGAACTGTTAACTTTCAGATGTTCAAACTGGTTTCAGAAAAGCAAGAGGAATCAGAGATCAAATTGCCAACATCCGCTGGATCATCGAAAAAGCAAGAGAGTTCCAGAAAAACATCTATTTCTGCTTTTTTGACTATGTCAAAGCCTTTGACTGTGTGGATCACAATAAACTGTGGAAAATTCTGAAAGAGATGGAAATACCAGACCATCTGACCTGTCTCTTGAGAAACCTGTATGCAAGTCAGGAAGCAACAGTTAGAAGTGGACATGGAACAGACTGGTTCCAAATAGGGAAAGGAGTACGTCAAGGCTGTATATTGTCATCCTGCTTATTTAACTTATATGCAGAGTACATCATGAGAAACGCTGGGCTGGATGAAGCACTAGCTGGAATCAAGATTGCTGGGAGAAGTATCAATAACCTTAGGTATGCATTTGACACCACCCTTATGGCAGAAAGTGAAGAAGAACTAAAGAGCCCCTTGATGAAAGTGAAAAAGGAGAGAGAAAAAGTTGGCTTAAAGGTCAACATTCAGAAAACTAAGATGGCATCTGGTCCCATAACTTCATGGCAAATAGATGGGGAAACAGTGGAAACAGTGACAGACTTTATTTTGGGGGGCTCGAAAATCACTGCAGATGGTGACTGCAACCATGAAATTAAAAGATGCTTACTCCTTGGGGGTAAAACTGTGACCAACCTAGATAGCATATTAAAAAGCAGAAACATTACTTTGCTAACAAAGATCCATCTAGTCAAAGCTATGGTTTTTCCAGTAGTCATGTATGGATGTGAGAACTGGACTGTAAAGAAAGCTGAGTAATGAAGAATTGATGCTTTTGAACTGTGGTGTTGGAGAAGACTCTTGCGAGTCGCTTGGACTGCAAGGAGATCCAACCAGTCCATCCTAAAGTAGATCAGTCCTGGGTGTTCATTGGAAGGACTGATGTTGAAGCTGAAACTCCAATACTGTGGCCACCTCATGTGAAGAGTTGACTCATTTGAAAAGACCTTGATGCTAGGAAAGATTGAAGGTAGGAGGAGAAGGGGATGACAGAGGATGAGATGGTTGGATGGCATCACCAACTCAATGCATATTGTCTGAATCTAACATGTTACTTATAGATTGATTCTTTTGTGTTTTCTATTTTATCATATTTTTTTCATAATTCTAATTTGTGTGTTTTAGTTCTGTTCTTTTTACACCTATGCAACCACCATAGCTATACCAGGGCATAGGACACACATGCCTTGTTTTCTCCGAGTATTTTATTGTAGAGTATAAAATTTACAACAATTTATTTTAAGAGAAATAATAATTTCAAAGAGAGTTCTTCCTTTCGAAGGGTGTAGGGAACACATTCACTGTCCACTGTCATTATCTGAAGAAAAATGTGGGGAGCACCAATTTGAGGATCCTATGTTACTTAGTATCAAGTGTCGTCATCTTTACTTTCCATTTAATCTATTTTTATCCTGATTAAATCTAGTATTTGCTTTAATTTCATATGAATTCTGCTTGTTTCATATATAAATGTTTTAAATTAAATATCAAATTGTAATGACTGCCCTCAAGTCAGTAGTTCTGGAATGTATAAGGTGGAGGCTGCTGATGTTAACTCCTGTGTTTTTATTTATTTATTTATGTTTTTGACTTTTTTTTTAAATTTTCTTTACTTTATTGTGTTGGTTTTGCCATACAATGACATGAAACCACCATGGGTTTACATATGCTCCCCCTCCAGAACCCCCCTCCCTCTTCCCTCCCAATTCCCTCCCCCTGGGAAATCTCGGTGCACCAGTCCTGAGCATCAATCCTGGGCTGGTGATTGATTTCACATATGATAATTAACATGTTTCAATGCCATTCTCCCATATCATCCCACCCTTGCCCTCATCCACAGAGTCCACGAGTCTGTTCTATATATCTGTGTTCCTTTGGAACTGGAGCCTATTATCCAGAGTGAAGTAAGCCAGAAGGAAAAACAACAATACAGTATACTAAAGCATATATATGGAATTTAGAAAGATGGCAGCGAGAACCCTGCATGCGAGACAACTCCTGTGTTTTTAAAAAATTTTTATTTAAGTTTTATTGAGATATATTTGACATAGACCACTGCATAAGTTTAAAGAATACAGCATAATGATTTGACTTACATGGTGGCTCAATTGATAAAGAACCTGCCTGCAGTATTGGAGACACGGGTTTGATCCCTGGGTCGGGAACCCCTGGGGAAGGAAATGGCAATCCATTCCAGTATTCTTGCCTGGAAAATCCCATGGGCAGAGAAGCCTGGTAGGCTACACTCCATGGGTCACAAGAGTTGGACACAACTTAGTGACTAAACCACCACCACCACCATCATGAAATGACTACCACAATAAGTTTAGTGAACATTCATCATTTCACATAGATGATCAATGGTCTAAAAGTAGAAAATACAAACTCTTTCTCCTTGGGATGAAACCTCTTAGGATTTACTGACTTAACAACTTTCTTATGTAATATATAGTAATATTAATTATGTTTGTCATGTCATACATTACATCCTGAGTACTTATTAATCTTATAACCAGAAGTTTGTACCTTTGACTACCTTCATCCAGTTCCCATTCCCCTAACTCCTTGCCTCTGGTACCCATGGATCTAATCTCTTTCTGTGAGTTCATTTGTTTTTGAAGTATAATTGGCCTACTACATTATGTTAGATCTTGGTTGGCAACATAGTGATTCACTATTTCTATACACTTCAAAATGATCACCATAATAAGTCTAGTTGTCATCTGTCACCATAAAATACAGTATATAATTATTAACTCTATTCTCCACACTGTATATTTCATATCTGTGACTCATTTATTTTTAAAGTTAATATCTTTTTATCTCCCTCACATGTTTCCTTCCTCCTCTTACCCCTCTTCCTACTGCCAACCACTTGTATCTCTGGTATCTATATCTCTGTTTCTGTTCAGTTATGTTTGCTCCTTTTTTTTTAGATTCCATATACAAGTGAAGTACTGTGTTTGTCTTTGTCTGGCTTATTTCACTTTGGCATAATATTGTGTAGTTCTGTTCATATTGCAAATGTTGCAAGATTTCTTTTTTTTATATGACTGAGTGATATTTCAATGTATGTATGTATATATCACATCTTCTTTATCCATTTATCGTTGAAGGGCACTTAGGTTGGTTTATATATCTTGGCTATTGTAAATAATGCTATGAACATATGGGTACATATAACTTTGATTTGTTTTCGTTTTCTTTGGGTTAAATACCCAGGAGTAACATTGCTGGATTGTATGGTTGTTCTATTTTTAATTTTTTGAGAAATGTCTGTACTGTTTTCTTGAGAAAGGGAAACAGCAAAAGGGAACAAAGGTGAAAATAAACAAATGTGACTGCATCAAACTAAAAACTGTTCTGCAGTGAAGGAAGCTATCTGCAAAACAAAAAGATCATCTACTGAATGGGAGAAGATATTTGCAAACAATGCATCTGACAATGAGTTAATATTCAAAATATACAAGGAATCCATACAACTCAGCATCAAAAATACAAACAACCCAAATAAAAAGTGGGTAGAGGACCTGAATTCATATTTTTCTAAAGACATACAAATGACCAACAAGTGTCTGAGAAGATGCTGAACAGCACTAATCATCAGGAAAATGCAAATCAAAATCACGGTGGAATATAACCTCATACCTGTGAGAATGGCTGTTATCAAAAAGCCAACAAACAATAAAAGTGCATGCTGTGATAGGAATGTAAATTGGTGCAGCCAATATGGGAAACAGTATGGAGATAGCTCTTAAATAGTTTTCTTGTTCAGTCTGATTCTTAACTTTTCTAAGGATGAAGTATAATGACTAGGGATGTGTAGTGAGGGCTGGTTTTTATATTAATATGATCCTAATGACTTTTTTCCCTAGCAACCATATGGCAAATAATAAGTTCTAAATTAGGTAATTTCAAACCTCTACCTTGTACTAAGTACTGGCTTCAAGGCTGGTTTTAGAGTTTTTCTTTAGTATTAGGTTTTTCATTTCTGTTTCTGTATTGAGCTAGCCTCAGAGTATTGTTGAAGTGTGAGTCCATTTGCCTGCATGAGAGCCATAGGAGGCTTCCACGCAGAAGACTGGGGCACTCCAGGCTGGAGGGCTAAGCCATTTTTTTTTTAAACTTTTAATTAAAAAACCTAGATTTTTATTGCAGCAGAGATCAGGATTTTGAGGACTTTGAAACTCAGAGATAACTTGTGCTCTTGGTGGAATGGTAGGGGAGTTTAATTCAGGTGTTGAGGAGAATAATCAGTCATATTAAACAGAAGGCTTTGGGAAGAAAATTAGAGATGGTTTGATTCAACACCCTCCTGCTAGAGGTAAAGATATTTCTACTCTTACCAAGTTTGAGATATTTGCTCAAAGTTGAGGGACTTATTCAAGGAAACTGAATTGATGACAGACCTAAAATTAGGCTCCAGGTATTCTGAATTCTAGCACTGTTTTTTTTTTTTTTGGTAATGCTGTTATAATGTAATTGAATGTAGTAACATTTCTTGTAGTTTAACAAAGATATCAGAAATCCATACAGATATTCCAAACCTAAAAGCATGCTTATTCAGAAAATGCAATTAATTAATCAAAGAAACTTAGAAACTACTTCACATTTTCAAAGGTTGTATTTTATTCCTTTTTGTATCACAGATGTCTAACAGTGTAGTCAATTACTAATATCATACTTCTAGCATGGTTTTTATACATTTAAAACTATATTGCTGCCTAAAGTCTCAATGGCAAGCTTGTCAACATTCTGGCAACTGGTTTCTTGGGACCACAGTATTCAGCCACTAAAATTAAATTCCATTGCTTCTCTACCCATCTGCAGCAAACTTTTCACTATACCTTTCCTTCACGTCCCTTGGAGTTTCTACAGATAGTTAAATAAAGTTTTGAATTTAACCTGAGAGACATTCAGACAGGAGGGAGATGAGCACTCATGATTGCTTAATTCTGTTCTTATCATTAAAAATTCTTTTTCAGTGTTGTTAATAGGCAAGGTAAATTTTTATAATCAAAGTGTCAATATTATTTAGTCTTCATTTAAACTGGAATGCTGTAAAAAGTCTACATATTTCATTATTCATTTTATTCTACTTATACTGTAAATTGAGATTTAAATTTTTTCTTTGCTATAAATGGTGACTATGACTCATTTTGCAGAAACTATTCTTTTAAACTTCTTCCTAAAAGAAAAATACAAACTTATTTCACTGTGAATCTTCAGTCTTTTGGTATGATTTCCTTTATTTGTAAATAATCTCTCATTGATTTCAGTGTTACAGTTAGGTAGTTTTATTTTAGAGCAATTTATTGTATAGTTGGCTAATCTGTTCTAAATACTGGAAATATACATAGTTCTTTTTTTCTTAAACTTCTGCTTGGTTTAAACCTCTTATATTAAAAATAATATTAATTTGAATTGTATTAAAAATCAGCCAATCAAGAATATTTACTTACTGATGAAGAAAAGAAAACATAAATTTAATCTATTAGTTTTTATTAAGCACCATTATTCACAACCCTGGACTATGTGAAGGTATAGAAAATAAATGTAAGCTATGTTATCCATTCTCAATTTTAAAAATTGATGCACACACACACAGAGGAGCATTTATTTTTGACTTTTTCATTCATCAAGTAGTAGCCCCAATAGCCCATACAATTTCTAGTGATATTGGGTTTTGTACAGATACTGTAATATATGTTAGAAAACTTCATGCCTTTCTTTATAATGTTCTTTCTCTTTGTTCAGAATGTTATTCCTCTCTTTCTTGATTTACCTGCTTGTTTGCTTACTTATCTGTAAAGATTCAATTTCAGGATCACTTCTTCTAATGGCAGTCCTCCCTAGTACCTCCGTCTCTTATTGCACCATTAAAAATAGTTCTTTTCTCTGTGCTCTTTCCGTACTGTGTACCTGTACTTTTTCTTAAACCTAGAGAAAACCTGTTTGCTCTAAAAATCATCAACAACAAAATAAGAGCCCTGTGTCTGTGACCATGGGTGAGTGTAGGTACTTTCCTATATGGAAAAACATTTACTTGTCAAAATCCATAGGAAGAATATAAAAAAAAAATCATTGAAAAACTGTTCCAGAATTAAATTATTGGAGGTATAATGTGTTTATCACACTTAAAAGTACAAACCTCATTTTTCTTGACTGTGAACTTTTCAAGAACAGGAACTGTGTCTCATTCCTTTTTGTGTTTTCCCTGCTTAGAAATGTGTCTTATACACCAGTTCAGTTCAGTTACTCAGTTGTGTCCAACTCTTTGCGACCCCATGGACTGCAGCACACCAGGCTTCCCTGTCTATCACCATCTGCTGGAGCTTGCTCAAACTCATGTCCATAGAGTTGCTGTTGCCACCCAACCATCTTATCCTCTGTTGTCCCCTTCTCCCCTTGCCTACAGTCTTTCCTGGCATTAGGGTCTTTTCTAATGAATCAGTTCTTCACATTAGGTGGCCAAAGTATTGGAGTTTCAGCTTCAGCATCAATCCTTCCAATGAATATTCAGGACTGATCACCTCTAGGATTGACCGGTTTGATTTCCTTGCAGTCCAAGAGACTCTCAAGAGCCCTCTCCAACTCCACAGTTCAAAAACATCAATTCTTAGGCACTCAGCTTTCTTTATAGTCCAACTCTCACATTAGTACATGATTACTGGGAAAACCATAGCTTTGACTAGGTGGACCTTTGTTGGCAAAGTAATGGCTCTGTTTTTTAATATGCTGTCTAGGTTGATCATAGCTTTTCTTCCAAGGAGCAAGCATCTTTTAATTTCATGGCTTCAGTCATCATCTGCAGTGATTTTGGAGCCCAATAAAATACTCTTTCACTATTTCCATCGTTTCCCCATCTATTTGCCATGAAGTGATGGGACCAGATGCCAAGATCTTAGTTTTCTGAATGTTAAGTTTTAAGCCAGCTTTTTCACTTTCCTCTTTCACGTTCATCAAGATGTTCTTTAGTTCCTCTTCTCTTTCTGCCAAAAGGGTGGGGTCATCTGTATATCTGAGGTTACTGATATTTCTCCTGGCAATATTGATTCCTGCTTATGCTTCATCTAGCCCAGAATTCCACATGAGGTACTCTGCATATAAATTAATTAAGCAGGGTGAAAATATACAGCCTTGATGTACTCCTTTCCCAATTTGGAACCAGTCTGTTTTCCATGTTCAGTTCTAACTGTTGCTTCTTGACCTGCATACAGATTCCTCAGGAGGCTGGTAAGGTGATCTGGTATTCCCTTCTCTTTACGAATTTTCCACAGTTTGTTGTGATCCACATAGTCAAAGGCTTTGGCATAGCTGATGAAGCCTAAGTAGATGTTTTTCTGGAATTTTCTTACTTTTTTCTATGATCCACTGGATGTTGACAACTTGATCTCTGGTTCCTCTGCCTTTTCTAAATTAAGCTTAAACATCTGAAAATTCTTGCTTCACATATTACTGAAGCCTAGCTGGGAGAATTTTTTGATAGTGATGCTTCCCAAGGCCCACTTAATTTTGCATTCCAGAATGTGTGACTCTAGGTTAGTGATCATACCATTGTGGTTATCTGGGTCATTTAGTTCTTTTTTGTATAGTTCTTCTGTGTATTCTTGCCACATCTTCTTAACATCTTCTGCTTCTGTTAGGTCCATACCATTTCTGTCCTTTATTGTGATTGTGTTTATATGAAATAGAGGAACTCAGCTATTGTTTGTTGAATGAAAGGATGAGCATCGAGAAATTGTCGTGTATAATGTACATTCACTCTCTTGCTCAGTGTGTTACATAATTTCCATCTGCTACTGCGAATCCATTCTCTGCCCTTACCTACCCTACTGTTTGCCTTGGGATGTCTTTTAAGGCTTACACTGATGGGCTCCCATTTCCTCTGTTTTTGGTTTAGTTTAGTCTGTGGGGAGTCCTGGAAAGAGATTGGAGAGAGAGAAGGTTTACTTTTTCCTACAGGACTCCTTACTATTTGTTTTTAGTAGCTGCTCGTTTCCTTTATCCCTTTGGACAGCTCTTCTAAGTTACTAGACTATCTCTTGTGGCTCTTCTATGCCCCATTTATACCTTTGTAATTTGTCCCTTCAAAAATAAATTTTCTCAGATTATCCTAAATTGAGTGTTCCATTTGTTTCTTTTTGGGACTGATAAAACCCAGCAGCCATTCTTCTGTCTTTTCCTTGGATGAAAGCCCTTTGTTTCCTTTCAAAAACACCTTTCCTCCATGTATAGCTCATGGAGCTGATCTCACCCATGTTCTGGGAATTGGCCTATGACTCAGACTTGCCAAGGTATTCATCCCTTTAGCTTGAGTTATTGGCTTATCCATGGGCCCAGGACCAGAATAATATCTCCTCTTGGTATTTTTCTAGCACTGTTGGAAAGGAAGCACCCTCTTCTAAAATTATATAATCCAGGTTTATTTGGGAGCTATCTTTGCTTTCGTGTGGAAGGAGAGTGTTCATAAAAATGAAGCCAATATAAAGGAGCCCTGGAAGAGGAAAAGATTTAGGCCAGTTTGAGTTGAGTCTCTGTTATTTGCAACTGAAAAAAAATTAATATATGGTATAATTAACATCCAAAGACAATAGTTTTTAGAAATTGGGTAAAGGAAGATGACTATATTTGAGGGGTGTGTTGTGTTAATTTATGACAATAGCATCTAGAGAATAGAGGTCATTTTGTTTCTGTATATGTCTATATTCCTATTAACTTCTGGCTGTAAAAATTTAAATAGTAATGATTCTATTTCTAGGGTAGTATAAGAAATGTATCTGCATAGTATTAAAAAGCTCTTCTATTTAAACAAGTTTCAAAACCTTATAGAATGAATCTTTTTTACCCTTTTCTTATATATTTTCAGTTTTCAGTAAACGTCTTATTTCCCAGCCTGTATTTGTAAGCTTAGTTTGTTATTCCTCCATAGGCCAATGTTTTCCAAATAAAGATGGTTAGGTTTAGCTATAGTCTGAAGGAATCCATCAAATTGATTTCACTTGTGGTTGAAGTTTTATTTTCACTTAAATCTCTAGAGCAGGAAACCTAACCGGTTGCACAAATTCATCCCTGAGTAAGAATTTTGAATGGAGCAGAAAGCAATTGCAAAGGCAAATAGAATATATTGTTGAAAAATGTCCTGTTTCTGGCTGCATCTCAAAGTGAGTTAAATGTGATAATTTCCTCAAACAGGCAATTTAAAGTAAATAGTTTATCCTAAGACTGCAGCCAGTTAGGTGTGTCTTAGAATTCAAAAATCATGGTTGTGTTTTCTTTCAAATAAGTCTAAACATTCAAATCCTGCTTCTCTTTTCAATGGAGGTGAAAAGGAAACACAACAGCAACCATGGGGTCATTTTTAAGGGTTTGGGATGAAGGGATTGATTGCTTCTTGATCTACTTAAATCAAGAGTTACAAGTCTCTGTCTAAGTGTCAAGACATTTTTTTAAGGAAAGCTTTGAATTCTTTCAGATAACACTGACAGTTGAGATTCTTTTCCCTAAAGGTTGATTATTTGGACCTCAGTTGTCTGTTTTGCTAAAAGGAAAACACTGTGCGACAGTATGCTTCAGTCCAAGATAAAGCACCAAATACCTTCTGATTTGGTGGTTAAAATCCAGGAACACCTGCTAATGAGTCTGAATCCTTATTATTCAGCCCTTACTCTGAGTCTTAGAGATATTCTTTAACCTCCCTTCAAAACTCCCACCCTCTACTAAAAAATAAAACAAACAAATACATGTAACAAAACCGAAACAGATTTACAGATATGCAGAACAAACTAGTGGTTACCAGTGGGGAGAAGGAAAGGGGGAGGGGCACGATAGGGGTATGGGATTAAGGCACACAAACTGCTATGCATAACATAAATAAGAACAAGGATATATTGCCCAGCACAGGGAAATATAGCCATTGTGTTGAAATAACATTAAATGGGGTATAATCTATAATAATATTGAATTTCTATGTTGTACACCTAAACTAATATCGTAAATCAACTACATGTCAATCAAAAAATTCAAAAAAGGAAGAAAACCAAAACAATGTTTGTGACATAAAAATTATGTGAAATTCAAATTTCAGTGTCCAAATTATATTGAAACATTAAAAAAACTTTCCAGCCTCTAATTTAATAGGTTTTGTTTTTTTTTTTTACTGTTTTGTTTGCGCTAGCCTGAGTTGATTCTGTTGCTTGCAACTAAATGATGTTCTTGAAGTGGCTGCACTCTTTACATAAGATGCAATGGAAAATGCCTGACCCCCAGCCCCTAGCAAAAGCACAAATTTCATGATTATATCTCTTTCAAAAGAGATTAAAATAAATTTTAGTAAAAAACTGAATGACTGCTATCAGCAGTTGATAGGCCTGCTTTTCGTATATTTCATTTGCATCTGTATTTATTTTCTAGGGCTGCTTTAATAAATCACCACTAACTGGGTGGCTTTAAAGCAACCAAAATTTATTCTCTGACAGTTCTGCATGCCAAAACTCTGAAATCAAAATGTTGGCAAGGTTTCAGTTCCTTTTGGAGTCTCTGAGGGAAAATCTGTTCCGTGCCTGTTTCCTAGCTTCTGGTGATTGTTGGCAGTTCTTTGTCCTCCTTAGTTAGTAGCCACAAAACTCCACTCTCTGCCTTAATCTTCTCATGGTTTTCTCCCCACTATCTCTGTGTCTTCTCCATTTCTACCTCTTATAATTGACACTCGCGTTGGATGTAGGACCCACCCTGAATCCAGGAGGGCTCCCCTGATGGCTCAGACAGGAAAGAGTCTGCCTGCAATAAGAGACCCGATTCAATCTCTGGATTGGGAAGATCCCCTGGAGAAGGGAATAGCAACTCATTCCAGTCTTTTTGCCTGGGAAATCCTTTGGACAGAGGAGCTCGGTGGGCTGCATTCCATGGGGTTGCAGAGTCAGACACGACTGAGTGATTAACACTTTCACTTTTAGGACTTTCCAGGTAGCACTAGTGGTAAAGAACCTGCCTGCCAATGCAGGAGACATAAGAGATGTAGGTTTGATTCCCTGGGTCAGAAGATCCCCTGGAGGAGTGCATGGTAGTCCACTCCAATATTCTTGCCTGGAGAATAACATAAACAGAGGAGCCTGGCGGGCTACAATCCATAAGATCACAAAAGAGTCTGACATGACTTAGCCACTAAACAACAACAACAAATGTTTACTGACCACTTATGACATGTCAGGTATTGTGAAGACAGAGCAGCAGTCCATAGGGTTGCACAGAGTCAGTCAGGCATGACTGAAGTGACTTAGCTGCAGAGTCAAAATTGTTTAAAACCATTATATTCTAAAAATGACCAGTCAAAACTTGGAACCTTTTATACAAAACCTAGATGTTCTTCATACCTGAGCACTTCGATCATTTGAGTATTTCATTCCTAGTAGAGGTGCTCTGGCCTGGGGAAACTGTTATGCTTAGTCTCAAGAGGTGGTTTTCAATGCCATTTTCTCCTCCTTACAACTCATTTCTGTCCCCAGATTACTCTGACTTGATCCACAGTGTTCTGGGACAGGTTTTGCAAGAACCTGAGTTTGGTTTTGAACAGAGTTTGAGCTGATCACAGTATATCCAGGGGAAAATGTCTAGAAGATATGTTAACTGGGTTTTCTGAGAAGCAATTACCAAGAAGGAATCTTAAGTACAAGAGACATTAGTGGAAAATATGCAAAAGATAAACAGAGTGGGATTAGGGATCCACAGGGAACCTACAGATGCTGGTGTGACACCTGTGGAAAGAGATGGGGAAAGGAGGAGAGTTAGGTAAAGAGAGGCTCAGACGATAATGAAGTTCAGAGCACGTGTTGGCCAGGCCACTGGGAGCTCCACCATGCCTTCTGTGTAGGGTCATTGACAGGGTACAGTCAGTGAGATAAGGCCTTGGTGTGGGTGTGAATGCTGTGGTGGATCCTGAAGATGGAGGTTGTCAGCCAACTATAACTCCCTGTAGCAGGTTCTTACTGGAAGGGAAATCTGAGCAGTTCTCCCCCATGGCTGCCACAGAGACATGGAACTTCATTAAAGATGTGGGAAGGTTGTTAGTTTATAGTTGGCAAAGGATTCCTTTCAGGAAGGAAATATTTTAATTTGGAAAAATAATGAACCTATTTATATGTGGGAGGATGACTGTAGAAACCTAAGCAGTTATAAAGTACAGCTAAGATCCTCTGATGAAGAAAATTTTTTTGTTATTTACTCAACGAGTATTGGGCTTCCCTTGTGGCTCAGATAGCAAAGAATCTGTCTGCAGTGCAGGAGACCCAGGTTTGATCCCTCAGTGAGGAAGTTCCCCTGAAAAAGGAAAGGGCAACCCCTCCATTATCCCTGCCTAGGAAATCCCATGGACAGAGGAGCCTGGTGGGCTATAGTCCATGGGGTCACAAAGAATTAGATACGACTGAGTGACTAACACTTTCACTTTCAACAAATATTTAGAAGTTAGTGGTAGAGTGTGGTGCTGGGTTCAATCCCCAGTACCTTCATCTTTGCTTTAGAGCTTCCCTGGTGGCTCAGTGGTAAAGAATCTACCTGGGGTGCAGGAGACATGGGTTTGATACCTGGGTTGGGAAGGTCTCCTGGAAAAGGAAAGAGCAACCCCTCCAGTATCCTTGCCTAGGAAATCCCATGGACAGAGGAGCCTGGTGTGCTACAGTTCATGGGGCTGCAAAAGAGTTGGGCATGACTTAGTGACTAAAAAATAACAGATATTTACTGAGCACTTGTGATATATCAGATATTGTGAAGACAGAGCAGCAGTCAAAACAGACAGCATTCCTTGCCCTCATGAGGTTTCTATTCTAGTGGGTAGAGAAAGATATTGAACAAATGAGCAAGTTATAGTGCTATGGAGAGAAAACAGGTCAGGAAAGGTCGGTGAGTATTTCAGAAGTGATGGCTTACTATTATCAAAATGGGGTCTGGGCAGTTTTCACTGAGCTAAATGGGAGTGGGGGGAATGAGCCATGTGGATAACTAGAAGGATGTTCTAGGCAGACTGATAAAAGTCTCTGAGGCAGGAGTGTTCTGGGACAGCAAGGAGATTTTTGTGGTGGGAGCTGGTAAAGAAGGTGGGCCTTGGTAGGAGAAAGGTCTGAGAGGTACTAGGGGGACCAGGTGATGTAGGACACATCATAAGGCCTTTGGCTTTTCCACTGAGTATGATGCAAAGTTATTGAAAGCTTCTGGGCAGGGGAGTGGCAAAAAATGACCCATTTCAAAGGATCCCTCTGGCTACTATGTTGAAAATGGACAGCAGGAGTGCAAAGCAGAAGTAGAGAGGCCAGTTGGGGGGTGGGCTGTGGCAACAGTTCAAGTGAGAAAATGGGAAGAATTAATTTTTCTCCTTAGAAGAAAAGGGCAAAGGTGTGAGGAGAAGAGAGAGTAGAAACAAAGGTTATAGGGAAAGGGGCTGTATGGAGACATAGCTGATGAAGGTTTTCCACTGTGAAGTGAATAAGGGACATTTTAAGAAGATGAATGTCAAATATTACCTTTGAAATTGTTGCCATGTTTATGTTTCTGCTCTGTATTTCAAATCAATCCTATTTTACTCACAATGTTTTGTGGGAATGTGTCTCTATCATCTTTTTTTATTCTAAAAAATGTCTGTGTATTACAACTGGGTTGGCATATAGAACACAGGATATTCATGGTAATAGGAGCTTAAAATCAAACATAATCAGGAGAATTAAAACCACGGTAGCTGGCAACAGTCTTGGGGAAATCTTGCATCTTGAAAGCGGATTAAAGATTTGAACAAATCATTTAGTTTCAAAAGTTTTGAAACTTTCAGCTGACTTCTGACTTACAGCAAGTCTAGAGATTTAAATTTTTGAGCTACCGCTTGTAGAAATGATGACTAAATACAGGGAGTCTTGGAGGAGGAAAAAAAGAGTCTGTACTTTAAGATTTTAGTACAGACATTTTCAAGGTAGAAAAGAGAGATTGTAGATTTAGAAGAGTGATAGATGAGAAGCAGTGTTGCATGTTGTGGCAGAGTCTTCTGATTTCCCATCCAAATCCACATTTCCACTGCATATATACAAAATGTAATCATACAGCTGAAATTCTTCTCCTCCTTACGTAACAAGGTTTGACTCAGTTCTTTCCAGTGAGATGAAAGTAGAAGTTGGATGGAAATTTTTGACAGTGAAAAGGAGCCTCAAAAGTGATCGGATAGCTAGGATACATTCCCCCCCACCCTTTTCCTCTATTTTTATCTCCAGGAAGTTGGAAATATTATGATGGCTGGAGATTCATCAGTCATTTTGGACCATTAAGTGCCCTTGAGGATGGACAGTACTTGCTAGGATGATAGAACAAAAAATAGGAAGGGCCCTGGGCTTCCTATTTCCAGACTTCTTTTATGTGAATGAAAAATAAATTATTTTTCCTATTTAGGTCACAGTTAATTTAGGTGTTCTGTTTATGCCAGTATAACTGCTGTATGATAACGGCAGCCACCATTTATTGAGTCCTATTACATTTCAGGCATGGTACTAAGAACTTATATTATTAGCTCAGTTAATCATCACAGTTATCCTATTAAATAGGTGCTGTTATTTCCACTAATTTAATAGATAAGGAACATGAAATTTAGAAGGGTCACATAAATTCCCAAAGATCACCTAGCGAGTACATAGTCTCAAACTTACTTGGTTGATTTTAAAGCTGGTGGCTCAGATGGTAAAGCATCTGCCTATAATGTGGGAGACCTAGGTTCAATCCCTGGGTCAGGAAGATCTCCTGGAGAAGGAAGTGGCAACCCACTCCAGTATTCTTGCCTGGAAAATCTCATGGACAGAGAAGCCTGGTAGGCTACAGTCCATGGGGTTGCAAAGAGTCGGACACGACTGAGTGACTTCACTTGCATCTATTCCAACTTGCTGTCAGGTGGGGACAACACTTAACTGAAGTTCTGAGAGTCTTATTTGAAACTGCTATGTCTCTAAACTTAATACTTTATTATCGAGCAGCTGTACCTTTTAGGCCTATCTTCTTCACACATGGTTTTGACAAATTCTCATCTCATCTAAGATTCATTCCACCACAGCTATGCTGCAGTCCAGTATGATGTTTATATCCTGCTTGGCACAGTTCTCTAGAATAGCAGTCCTGAGGTTGGGGGAGAGCTGTGTTCTCAGAGGGTAGGTCTTTGTTCAAAACTGAAAGGAGGTAACAGCTGGCCTAAAATTATGACTGGCATCTGGTTTCAGACTCATTATGGCTGCCCCGGTGCTTTCTCAGATTCACTGAAATGCTTTTTCCTCTGAGAACAAAGCTTCCAGAAGCTCAAAACACCTATATTAACTGGTGACCTAAAAGGAGCACTTACCTGCTAACTTCCTGGCCAGTTTTCAGGTAGCTTGGCAGAGACTTCCAGCTGTAACTAGGCTGCTATAAAAAATTAATTATTCTGAATAGCTGGGCCTATTTGAACAGAATCTGCCTCACTGTTAAAATCTGTCTTTTGAAAATTTATAGTAACTATTAAGAGGCCATTAGTAAAATTATAAGAAAAATAAGCAGGTTAAGACTAGTAAAGTCATTATCCCAGTTATTCCTACTTGATGACACAGCATGTATTAGCTTCTGTGGACAGCTTTTGGTCTTTTGTTTTACAATTAATCTAGATTACAGAGATGAAAGAGCTTCAGATCTTTTTATTTGCAAGTGTGATTGGCGTGAAGTATGAAAGAGCAGGTATGAATGGAAAGGATCGTTTAAATATTTTATTCAAAATTACATAAGCATTTATCTTTTATGGAATGCCTGTTAAGTGCCAGATGTCACATGAGGTATGTTACTTGTCTCATTAAATGCCATCCTTGCACCAGTCCATGTGAGGTAGAGCACAGTTTGTAAATAGTGTGGTGTTCAGAGGCACTGAGTGGATTGCCCAAGGTCACATGGTGGGAATTTATGTATAGATCTCTCTGTCTCCAAAGTGCATGCTCTTTAGTTTATTACTCTGTGACAAAAAAAGACTCTGCTATGAGATATTTTAAACTGGGATCTGTTTTATAGAACTTCAGTGATAATGAAAATAATAAATGAAACCACTTGTGAACAACTCTGAATCACTGATTATAGTCTGATTTAAAGTTTTCAGGTCCCACCTTTCTCTTTCCTGCTTCTACCTTTTGACCATTTCATATATGCTAGAAGAAAGAATGCAATTAATTAATTTTGTTCATTACTAACTACCTTGGCAAAAGTTTTGATGAAGAAGGAAATGGAAATTACTGATTAGAATGAACTTTGTTTATTATTTTTCAATTTTGTTTAATGGTACATTACCATTTTTCATTCCCTTGATTTCTTGAATTGATTTTTTAAAAAATCTCTTAATTGCTCTCATTTAGCAAGTGAATACAGTATTGTTTTTACAAATAAGAACACTAACTTATATTTGCTTATTATAGTTTATAATTACCCTAATGGTCCCATAAACAAAGTAAATCCTTAAAGCAACCAGCTTCATTTGTTACTCTGAATAGGTATAGCTATAAAATAGTAGGATGGTTCTGGAAGAGCTTAGTGCAGTAGGGTCTCAACTGAACAGTATATTGGTTCCTTTGTTGGACAGCCTAGCTATGTATACTGTTAATCCTTAAAAACCTTAGCCTTAAGGCTTTATCACCATTAGCAATTACTAACATCATGCAATATATTAATAAAGTTACTGCTTAAATAAATTTATCACTTGCTAAATTTTACATAAAGGTCAAACAACATTAACTATTTTGGTAGCTATAAAATGTATACTCTTATCAGCTATCTTTGATAGAAATTTTGAAAAAACAAATGTATCTTGTTATTTCTGTTTTGTATATCTTTCCAGCTAATGAGGTCTGGAGAAAGTAATGATCAAATCCTTGTGTTTGTCTTTCTTTACATTTAAGTAAGTAAGGTACTTGTTAGTTTCATTTATGAGTATTATATTGACTATGTTATTACTATTAAGAAATTATACAATAAATTGATTATTCAATGTGTGTAGAACATTCATGTTTTGAAAACACAAGGGAAAGAGGAAAATATGTAAATATTTACAAATTTGTTTGACAAGATTATATAATCCCATTATCACTAACTTGTTGCTGATAGTATTTGTCAGGGTGTATGTAGGAAAAGGAGAGTTTATGTATAAACTCAGACTATTGGACTTGTCTGTTTTTACCTGATTCAAAACTTTCTTAGAGTTAGGGGATAAGCAGGAATCATGTATTTCCATTGCAAAAGGAAAATTTGTTTGAGGGTATAATTTTGCCTGACTTTTCATTGCTCGCCTGGCCTTCTATGCAAGTTTAGAGGTCATTGCGGTGCCTGTCCTAGGATTAGACTGCAATAAATTTCAGGGGAGGGAGGATGTTCATCAAGGTGCTTTTCTCTGTAATCCCAGATTTGAGAAGAATGAATGGTCCCAGGGAATAAGATGGAATTATTTGCATTAGAAACTTTTCTCATCCCTTCTCCCCAGAATTAGAATTGGAGACTATCAGAATAGCTTCAGTCAGTGTCCAGTGGTAAGGACAGGGAACTGAGCTGAAGAAATGGCCTTGAGTCAGGCCTAACATGAAGGACTAAATATCTGTGAAAGAGGACTGATTTCATATAGTGTATTTGTGACCGAAACCAGTTACTCGAGCACGGTGGTTCTCAAACTTTGGAATGCATCCAAAACTCCTGGGCCCCCAGTAGGTTTAGGGTGATATCTGAGAGTTTTCCTTTTCAATCAGTTTCTGCATGATGCTGCTGGTGGTGGTTCCGAGACTACGCTTTGAAAATCATTGCCCCCAGCATACAGTTAAGTTTTGTGTAGGATCCTGTGAACCTAGAGTGCTGTTGCTAACAAGTGAAACGTTATGGGGCTTTGGTAGGAATCTAGCTGAAAAAAGGCATCTCTGGAGGAGTGGTCAGCTTCTTTCGGATTGGGCCTAATCGCCTTTTGTAGCTGTGCTGTGATAGGACAGTGAGAAGCAACGGCAGTGGACTTGTACCTTTTAAATCTCTCTCACCTCTCCTGGAGGAGAATGGCTAGGGAATGTCTGCTGAGCACATGACAACAGAGTTGGGTCTTCAATAAGTTCTTTGGGGAAAAAATATTTTGGGCAGAGGGGAAGATCCCCTGGAGAAAGGAATAGCTACTCACTCTAGTATTCTTGCCCAAAGAATTCCATGGATAGAGAAGCCTGGTGGGCTACAGTCCATAAGGGTGGCAAACAGCTGGACACAACTGTATGACTCACACTTTTACTTTCAAGGCTTGCATAAAAGCAAAAACTCAGCTTGATAGCGTGATGATGATATGTGTATATGTTTCATGTATGTGTGGTAGGAAGTGAGAGATGGAGCTAAAAGACAGGGAATGCAAGAAGACGTTTTTTTTTTCTTTCTTTTTTTTAATTGGTTTTGCCATACAATGACATGATATCGCCATGGGTGTACATATGCTCCCCCTCCAGAACCCCCCTCCCACCTCCCTCCCGACTCCCTCCCCCCGGGAAATCTCGGTGCAGCAGCCCCGAGCAACAATCCTGGGCTGGCGATTGATTTCACATCTGATACTTAACATGTTTCAACGCCATTCTCCCAAATCATCCCACCCCTGCCCTCATCCACAGAGTCCACAAGTCTGTTCTATACGTCTGCGTTCGTATGGAGCAACTTGGACATTGACTGAGGTGTACAGTTTCACACAGTGCTCCAAGAGCTTTTTCACGCACATGGTAAAAGAAATGAATAGGATTTTGGGGCTCTCATACTCTTTTCAGCTAAGGTGTATTTACATCTTTTATAATTTGGGCTTTTCCTCATCTTTATATTAAAGCACACTACAACTCTCATATTCACCTAAGGTGGTTCTGTGTTTCTTGCCATTTCTGGCACAATCTTTACGTTTTTGGCACATTATCTTTAAAACCAGATGCCATTGTCTTGGCTAGTCTATGAACTGCTTGGACAATTGTGTTTCTTTTTGCCTTTTCATACTGTATAAAACGCTAAAGCTGTGGATCACAACAAACTGTGGAAAATTCTTAAAGAGGTGGAAATAACAGATCACCTTACCTGCCTCCTGCAAAACCTGTATGCAGGTCAGGAAGCAACAATTAGAACCAGATATGGAACAATGGACTGATTCAAAATTGGGAAAGGAGTACGTCAAGGCTGTATATTGTCACCCGGCTTATTTAACTTACTTGCAGAGTACATCATAGGAAATGCTGGACTGGATGAATCACAAGCTGGAATCAGGATTGCTGGGAGAAACATCAATAACCTCAGATATGTAGATGACACCACCCGGATGGCAGAAAGTGAAGAGGAACTAAAGAGCCTCTTGATGAAGGTGAAAGAGGAGAGTGAAAAAGCTGGCTTAAAACTCGACATTCAGAAAACTAAAATCATGGCATCTGGTCCCATCACTTCATGGCAGATAGATGAGGAAACAATGGAAACAGTGTCAGACTTTATTTTCTTGGGCTCTAAAATCACTGCAGATGGTGACTGCAGCCATGAAATTAAAAGATGCTTGTTCCTTGGAAGAAAAGCTATGACAAACATAGACAGCATAGTAAAAAGCAGAGACATCACTTTGCTGACCAATGTTCTTCTAGTTAAAGCTATGATTGTCCAGTAGTCGGGTATGGATATGAGAGAAGGCTGAGTGCTGAAAAATTGATGCTTTTGAACTGTGTGGTGTTGGAGTGTCCCTTTATTGCAAGAAGATCAATCCTAAAGGGAATCAGCTCTGAATATTCATTACAAGGACTGATGCTGAAACTGAAGCTCCAGTACTTTGGCCACTTGATACCAAGAGCCAACTCAGTAGAAAAGACCTTGATGCTGGCAAAGAATGACGGCAAGAGGAGAAGGGGACGACAGAGGACGAGATGGTCAGATGGCATCACCATCACAGACTCAATGGACATGAGTTTGAGCAAGCTCCAGGAGATAGTGAAGGAGAGGGAAGCGTGGCATGTTGCAGTCCATGGGGTTGCAAAGAGTCGGACATAACAGTGACCAGGCAACAACAACAATAGTAGCAACAATATTGTTTCTTCATTTTCTCCTTCATTCTCTTTTCTCCTCATGAAGATAATGTGTAATTGGATAAATAGAATTATGTCTTGTGGAGGTTCTAGTCCCTTTGACCTCTATTTTCTCTTTTAGAATTACATGCCATCGAATCATGAGTATTTTCTCCAAACTTTAAAGTTCTTGTCTTACTACAGTTTAGACTTATATCAAGCCATCTGGCTCAACTGTTTCCTTGATGGTTGTTGTAAGCCTTTGAGTGACAGGATGCATGAATCCTGATTGTAAGCACTTTTGCTTCACTAACCAATTATTTTTATGGTCTTAAGTTCCTAGGTGTTTCCTTGATCTTCTCAGTGTCCAAACTACGAAGACTTGTCATATGTTTTGTTTTTACTAAATGAGAGACAACGTCTTTATCATGACTGTGCCTATTTTGCAAACTATCTCAGTAGCACATTTTAGAATTGACTCAAGAATATTACAATATCATTGCAATGCTTTTTACTTCTTTCTTCCCACAAATTTCTACCAAAATGTTATCTTCATTGATTTATTTTGACTGCACTTACGTTTTACCAACCTAATGAATATTTTCATTAAAATAGAGTAAGTTAAAAAAAAAGAGTAAGTTAGAAAAAATAAAATACGGTGACTACTCTTATTATTACATCTGAAATATATAGGCAATTATCAGTAGTACGTGTATGATCATGATTATTGTCCTATATTATATTTTTAAGCTTGATGTTCATTTCAGTTCAATCTTGTTGGTTTTCAAGACTCTGCATATAGCTGCATAGCTATGCTAACATAGTGATTGTTAAGTAGCATTTCAGATCTTTAAAATTATTTTCTCATGGTAATTGTCGGACATCTGCTCTCTGGTTAGATTTTTAGGCAGACTGATAAGAGAGATTTGTTGGAAAGAGAATTTTTCAGCATTTATCAGTAACACTTAGAAATGATTTTCTATTCTGTGTTCAGTGGTAATAACTCATGATGTATAAGCCCAGTTGAGAGACGTCTTTAAGAACAATGGGAGAAAATATGAGGAACAATAAAAGTGGGAAAGAGTGCTAATCTTGCACCCAGTTGGGAATTTGACAAGCCTTGCACACAATAAAACTTGATTAATTTTCCCCTTAAAAGTCACAGTTTGAGGACACCATTAGACTGGGACACACAATTGTGATTATCCACTGTAAAACAAAACAAGACTGTAAAAGAAATGAAATGTGGTATTATTGGATTATTTCTAGATAAATGTATGCAATTTGCTTTTACTATTTGTGTGTGTGTGTGTGTGTGTGTGTGTGTGTGTGTGTGTGTGCGCGCGCGCGCTTAGTTGCTCAGTGGTGTCCAGCTCTTTGTGACCCCATGGATGTAGCCCGCCAGGTTCCTTTGTCCATGAGATTTTCCAGGCAAGAATACTGGAGTGGCTTGCCATTCCTTTCTTCAGAAGATCTTCCCAACCTAGGGATGGAACCCATGTCTCCTGTATCTCCTGCTTTCGCAGGTGGGATTCTTTACCACGAGCCACTTAGGAAGATTTGCTATCATAGGGAGATTCTATTAGAATGATATGTAGCTAGAGATGATCACTAGTTGTTATTTAGTTTATAGGGAGCTTGGAAACCCAGTTTGTTTAAGCAAGTGAAATGATGTGTTATTCATGATAAATTATGAGTTCAGTATTTTAATTCATGCTTTGGAAAATCATGTTTACCTTTAGAAATTAGTGTTATCTCGATAGAATTTTTTTTTTCTTCTCTGTGAATGCAGGGTCTACCTTGTGATAATTCTAATGTTAGTGCTTATGTGGACAAAATGTTTGTTTTCATTTTTTCAGTGTTATCGATTTTGTTTTAGACACTAATTTTGCTCCTTTTGTTTATCACTCTTTGAGAATATTGGTTCATTCCCACTGTTATTTGGGGAACTGACTGAAAAAGAGAGTTTATAACCCTACAAAGTCTTGTGCCAAAATATTTATTAGTTAAGTGGTTTCCCTGACCACTGCTGTCCATGCTGTAATACTGCTTTTCTTATTCCAATATTTTTTCCTTGTTAACTATAATTACAGAATTGAGATACTGTGAATGAGATATTGACTTTCTTGATCTGTTATAAAAACTGTCAAGGATTAGAAGTAGTTATATCCAGAAGTAAATGCTAATGGATTTTTTTTGTTGTTGTTGTTGAGTGTTATATAGAACGCAGAATTTGGGTGGAGCTTGGAAAGATATAAGCAAAAAAGAAGGCTAAAAGACTATTGTGTATACCAGAAATCCCATGTAAATTTAGGTTAGAACAAACTTACAGAATAAAAAGCTCTTGTAAAAAATAGTTATAAGAGAAATGGCATTTTCTCAAGATCCCTTGCTTTTGAATCTTTCAATCTAAGAAAGCTACATTGAGATTTCTAATAAAGACTCAAATTTCTGATGAAGAACACGAACACTCTTCAGGCTAGCATAAGAAAGGGCTTCCATCTACTTGCCAGCTTTTGTTTATTTCTTAAATCATAGTCCAATGACCTTTCTGCAAGCTAAAATTTATCTAGTTCAACTGTGGTATGGTTTCTTATATTTTAAAAGTACTAGTTTCATCTACTAAGGAGAATGGATGGAAACCTTTGATAGGAAATGAGCCCTGTAGTGTTTTTCATCAAGTAAGACTATGGCAAAGCCTTCTCATGGTACTAAAGAGAAATATGTGAGTAAAAAGACAACTGCTGCTTGAGCTTTTCCTGCAGATGGCACTGGTGTTGCTTAGATAAAGAAGGTTTTCATGCTCAGCAGCTTTTGGTTCTTTGTGCACAATGAAAAGGCTTATAGGTACTGGAAGTGAAGTGAAGTGAAGTGAAGTGAAAGTTGCTCAGTCGTGTCTGACTCTTTGTGACCCCCATGGACTATACATTCTGGACTAAGCCAGAACGCTGGAGTGGGCAGCCTTTCCCTTCTCTAGGGGATCTTCCCAACCCAGGGATCAAACTGAGGAGGATACTTTATCAGCTGAGCCACAAGGGGAGCCTGTATATGTGCTGGGAAACTAAGTAGATGTCTTACAGTAGTAGTTCCTTCTCTGTGCATGACTGAAGCCCAGTACGGTTCAGCCAGTCCTTTTGGAGGTCTGCATTTCAACTAATGTCTTCACATGGAATATAAAATATGATGGAATACTCCTTTTTACCAGGGAAAAAGACACCACCAAAGTCACATTATGAAGCTCCAGGCTCATTCTCCCACTTGCAAAGTATAAAAACCTAGTAGCTTTATTCTGATAATCTTAAAACTTAATTCAAAAAAGACTTACTGAACACTTGTTTGAGGCAATGCATTGTGCCAGATTGTTTTGGAGGGTTCAGGATCGAAAACAGAAACAAACATAATCTTCATCTTCTCACATCTCTTAAGACATATGCATAAATATATGAGATACAAGTGTCTTAGTCCATTTAGGCCATTGTAACAAAATATGACTGATGGAGTAGTTTAAACAGCAGAAATTTATTTTGCAGATTTTCGGAGGCTGGAAACCTGAGATTAGGGTGCCAGTATGGTTGAATGAGGGCTCTCTTCTAGGTCATAGACATCTCATTGTACCCTCTCATGGTAGAAGGGGCTAGAAATCTCTCCAGAACCTCTTTTATGAGGCTTTGATTCTACTTATGGAGCTTCCTAGGTGGCTCAGTGGTAAAGAATCCGCCTGCCATGCATGAAGCATGGATTTGATCTCTGGGTCAGGAAGGCCCCCTGGAGAAGGAAATGGCAGCCCACTCCAGTATGCTTGCCTGGGAGATCCCATGGACAGAGGAGCGTGGCGGGCTATGTAGTCCATGGGGTGGCAAAAGAGTTGGACACGACTTAGCGACTAAATAGCAACAAAATCCTACTCAAGAGGGCTTCACTTTTATGACTTGATTACCTCCCCTAAACCCACATCCTAATGCCATCATCTCTAGCAATTAGAATTTTAATATATGAATTTGGGGAGAGGGAGTGATACCAACATTCAGACCATAGCATACAAATTAGTTTCATAAGTCATAGACAAATTACTAGTGTAGAGCCTAAGTGACCCCCTCTTAAAAAGAGGAGCTGCCATCTTGTGATAGAAGGCAACACCCAAGTTTCCCCACCCCCAGGTCACCACCCTAGACACGACTGCCAATCAGGGGTTAGCGGGCGAAAATCCCCTGACCTCCCCTCCCGTCTTGGCCAGTCACAGGACGCTGAAACACATTACCCCATCCGAGCCCTCCTGCCCTCTGTCTCTTTCCCTTAAAAACCTTGTACCATGCAGCTCTGGGCGCCGCCCTCACTCCGCTGCGTTGGTGTGTGTATGGTGTGTGTATGTGCGGTCCGGACCGGGTCTGTAATAAACTCCCTCTTGTGCTTGTATCGGTGAATGGCCTCCTGGTGGTTTGTGGAGATTGGGATCTGGACACAACACTAGTAAGAAGTTATTGGAGTAAGGGAGGAGGGTTGAAGTCGATTTGGGATACACTATGAAAGGAGGGTCTGCTTTCAGCTGAATATGAAGTAAGAATGACACAAAATGGAATTTCCAATAAGGGAACTGTATCAGTGAAGCAGCGTATTGAGAATGGTATTCTTTTTCTGTTTAATGATTCATTTAGGGACTATCCTGTGCTCTCTGTTAGGTGCTCTAAAGCATGACTGTATACCACTGTTGTCTTAGTTCAGGTTTCTATAACAGGTATACTATGGACTGAGCAGCTTACACAATTAACATTGACTTCTCACAGTTCTGGAGGCTGGGAAGTCTAAGATTAAGATGTCAGCAGATCCAGTGTGTGGTGAGGACCTGTTTCCTGGTTAGCAGATGGGCACCTTCTCAATTTCTCCTCACGTGATGGTGAGCTGATGGAGAGGAAGCAAGGTCTCTCGTGGCTTTTCTTATAAGGACACTGATTTCATACCTGAGGGCTCTCCTTTATGACCTAATTACCTCCCAAAGGCCTCAACTGGAAATGCATTACACTGAGGATTAGGCATGCTGGCGTGCTGCAGTCCATGGGGTCACAAACAGTTGGACATGACTGAGCAACAGAACTGAACTGAAGATTAGGCTTTAAAATATAAATTTTGGGGGGACACAAACAAACATTCAGCCCATCACAACTTTCCACTTGTTTTTAAGCTAAAATTTCTTTTTTTGGCTGTGCTGGATCTTCTTGCTTTTACATGGGCTTTCTGTAGTTGTGGTGAGCAGGGGTGTTTTGCCAAAGTTTTCACTTTTGTCTTAGGTTCAAAGGATTTGTTAACAAAATAAACCACTTTTTATATACAAATACATAATATAAATATTTTTTAGGGAATTATAGAGCTTACTTTCAATATGCTAACATTAAAAGAAAAGAAAATAGCAGAGTATACAACACCAGATTGGGTTTTGACCAGCATCCAGACTTAATCAGTGCTGGGAATTCCCATGTCACAGCACTTCTGGAGTCTCAACTGGGAAAAAGTCCCAGGGAGCTTGTCTGCTCCAAAGACTTCAAAGTCTTTGTAGTTTGGGTGAGACTTCAAAGATTGTAGTTTGGGGTTTCGGGTTTCCTCCTTATAATCCCAGGAGGTCGAAAACTGATAGCATCACCAATCTGTGGCCAAATTGCAGCTCTGGTTTCATGTTAATGCTCTTTGTTTTGTTGTGTAAAACTTGGGATGTAGTCAAGCCTGGGGCTTGGTTGGCTAGACCCCCTTAAGGGGCTCAACAATCTCAAGGTTTCTCCGGCATCTTATCTATAATGCTGCAAGGCTTACACTCACAGCAGCCAGTGGCTCACAGTCACTCCCAGTCAGGGCAGCGTCCAGGCAGGATAGAAGCAAGGTCAGAGGCCTACTCTGCTTTGCCTCTGAAGCCTAAACAAGACTATTCACTTAATTTCCCTAACAAGGGACTACTCTCTAGTTGTGGTGCATGGGCTTCTTATTGTGGTGACTGCTTTTGTTGCAGAACACAGGCTGTGGGCAGGCAGGCTCAGTAGCTTCAGACTGCAGGCTTAGTAGCTCTAGCTCATGGTCTCTAGAGCTCAGGAGTTGTGGCTCACGGGCTTTGGAAAGTGAAAGCGTTAGTCACTCAGTCATGTCCCACTCTTCGTGACCCCATGGACTATAGCCCACCAGGCTCCTCTGGCCATGGAATTCTCCAGGCAAGAATACTAGAGTTGGTAGCCATTCCCTTCTCCAGGGGATCTTCCGCACCCAGGGATTGAACCTGGGTCTCCTGCATTGCAGCAGATTCTTTACTGTCTGAACCACCAGGAAGCCCGATGCACGGGCATAGCAACTTTCTAATTTTGTATTAGAAAAATAGAAATTAGTAAATTAAATTTTAATCTCCTTCCCCTCTGCTTGTGTATCTTGGGTTACTTAACCTCTTTGCCTTTGCTTCCTTATCAAATGGAAAATGGTAAAATGGAGGTGATAGACTACTTACCTCAGAGGGTTTCTGAGAGGATTAAATGAGCTAGCATATGTATAGTACCTGGCTGTAGTAATAAATATTACTGTAGTTATAGACATAAATGTTAGACATTAATCATGAATATTTGTATTTTATACCAATCATTTTATTAGAGAATTCTGATTCTTTTGAGAGGCTAAGAATTAACAAAATTTAGGCATAGGAAAATTAACTTGCTAAAGAGATACAGACTACATTTTTAAAAAAATTGAAGTGTAATTGATAGTTAAAATATGTTTAAGGTATACAGTTTGATAGTTTAATATGTGTATACATTATTAAATAATTACTGTAATCAAGCCAATTAACGTATCCATCGATAGAGGCTGTATTTGAACTGAGGCCAAATCTGTCCTTTTTTTCTGCTTCATCATTCAATTCTTAATAATTATGTTGATTATAATCTGTCTTTCTGGTGAATGGATAGCAAGGAGATACAGTAGGATGTAAAGATATTAGGGTTCCAGAGTGGAGGGCTTCTAATACTTGGCCAAGGATTTAAATTTTGTTGTGTAATGGGAAATAAATTATGGGATGTCATGGGCATTGTTTGTTTCCCTTGGCAGAGGGATAGATAGCTAGCATCTGTAAAAGTCAATTAACAGGTGTAGTGAAAGTCTCTTAGTCGTGTCTGACTCTTTGTGACCCCATGGACTATACAGCCCATGGAATTCTCCAGGCCAGAATACTGGAGTGGATACCCTTTCCCTTCTCCAGGGGATCTTCCCAACCCAAGGATTGAGCCCAGGTCTCCCGCATTGCAGGCTGATTCTTTACCAGCTGAGCCACAAGCGAAGCCCAACTAACAAGTGTGATTGAGATCTCTTGCCTGTCTCCCTGGATAGCCCAGTATGATACCTTACAAACATCCTCCTAGGCCAGGATTCCAATCTATAAAGGAGTGGTTGCAGACATTTATAGATTGATATCCCGGTCTAGGAGAATATTCCTAAAGTATCATACTGGGCTATCTGGGGAGATAGGCAAGAGATCTGAACATAGGAGAACATGTAAACTTTTGATAAAGGTTGAAGAAAAAGATTAATCCAAGTGGTTAGGGGAGAATCAGGAGATATCCTGAGTGTCATGGATCCAAATAATGAGAAAGTTTTGGGAAAGAACAAACCCTTGGCTGCTAAAGAGTGGTTGAACAAAACAGTTGCTGAGAAGAAATGATGGACTTCCTGGCTAGATGGACATCTGTGACTCTTCAGAGAACAGATCACTCCAATGTTGTGGTTTCAGACTGATACATGAAGTAAAGAGAGATTCAGAAAAATAAGTGGGGACAAATAAAGGTTAGTCTGCTAAGAATGAAGTTTGGAGATAAAAGAAAATCATAATTTAAGGTAGAAATATTATTACTAAGGGAGAAGTGTTATTACTGAAGATTTTCTTTTAGTAAGAAGACAGAGCACAGTAGTACTTCAAGAAACTACAGTAGCAAAGGACACTTAAATGGAACAGTTGAAGAAGATATGGAGAAAGACTGAGATATTTGGGGATGGGTATGGACATAATGGCCAGGAGAACTTCAGAGGAGCGGTCAGTAAAGTCAAATGCAGAAGAGAAATCAAATAAGATGTCGGTGGAGGTGTGAGAACAGAAACTGTGTGTATTGATAGAGGAGTCTTTTCAGGAGCTTGATATGCTTGGTTATAAAGAGGAAAGAAGAGAGGCAGCCCCCAGGTGGTGGGAGTTTTGTCTGTTTATATTTTTAAGGATGGAATTGTATTTACAGTCTTTGAGGAAGATATCAATAAAGCTGAAGCCAGAGAAAGAGAGGAAAGCCATGAAGGCCAGGGAGACAACTATAGAAAGTCTGATCATGGGCTCAAAGTATTTAGTTATCCAGGACAATAAAAGTTGAATATGCTTGTGGATGGAGATGGGATGTTAAAGGAGCTCCTTTTTGCTTCACAAAGGAAATAGACCAGGGACAATTCCATACACTCTGAATTTGTTTACACAACACATAAAGCCCTTGACTAATATCCTAGTTTTCATCTCCTGCCCTTCTGCTTATGATGTAGCACCATTTAGATCTGTTACCCAAGTGCTGTTCATATCCTGAGTCTTCCATGTGATGCTCCTTCTGTTAAAAAGTTCTTTTTTTGGGTGCCTCTGCTGTTCAGGTAGAATTTAATGTCCTTCTGTGGCCTTCTGTGTCTTGAGCCCTCCAAATAGACCATTAGATTGAAAGCACTTTAGGAACATGGACCGTTTTCTAGTTCCCTTTTATATGTGGTTCCTAGCACACAGTAGTTGCTCAATAATACTCACTGAATTTCATTTCTCCATTTTTCAAAATAACACTTTTGTGTGTTTTTAAAGTTTTTATAGCAATCGGAGATGATTGCAACTTACATACCTTCGATTTATAAAGTTGAATTAGAGACTGATTGATTTTAAAAGTGGTGTAACTAACATTTTACTGGTTAACTCACTTTCTTCAGCACATACTATCTCTGCTTATTTGCCTTGGTATGTGTGTCTGTCATCTCTGTGTGGATAATGGGTCACTAGCCAGTGTTAAATCTGTGAGGGACAGAAGGTTCTCTTTATTGTCTAAATCTACAGTACAACATAGGCATGATTTGTGGGTACAGTGTCTTTTTGGAGAAGTCATTTTACATCCCTGTGTCATAGTTATTGCTCTGAGAAGTGATTTCATCCGCTAACCTCTTTCCCAGAATTATAGCTCAGAAATAAGCAGGTTATATTGATTAGTATTAATAATTTTTGCTCATAAAAGGTAAGCACAGTACCAATAATTATTCACCAAGAGAAAGTTTCTTAGTCATGTGCTGAACTTTTCAGTGTATGATTGTACATGAGTAATATAATCTGTAACAACCATGCTAGTATGCAAAACCATGATAAATCATTTAACAGATGCTTTTGCTCTTATCTAAATGAGCATGAATGTATTGCCTTGATTCCTTAAATGATCAGTTCTGTCTTCTGCCTTATTTGGATCGTTTCATATTTCCATCTCCTTTCTTCCATGGTTGGTAATACATCTCACCTCAGTCCAAGATATTAATCCCTATTCTTTGTTTTTCCTTCCTCAGCTCACAGGGCTTCTCACCACCTGAAGTACAAACACTGTCTGCATGTATTGATAGTTTTCATATTATGTGTTGACGGTGCTACTACTCAGGAGCGGGAACACGGTCAGAAAGACAGATATGCCCATCCATCCTTTCCAGATACTATTGCTGTGATAAGGAACACTCGCAGGAGACTTTCTGTTTTAGCTACCAAGATAACTTTGGTGTGCACAGCTTACTTTTTATTTTCCAAATGTATACTGCTACTATGTTTCTGAAGGCTTTGCTTAACATCATGTCCTAGGGTTTTGCTTCTGTGAGTTTTGCTTAGCATGCATGCAAAGAAAGAGTGGTGTTGACGTTCTCTATCTTATTTGCAACATTTTGTTGAGGGCCCAATGTATGGTGTAGTTTAATTTTAAATAACAGATTGAATACACAAGGAAATAGTGTGCTGTCTTCTGAAACACACTTCATAGAGCCTTTTTTGGAGACTGATGTGACTATCAAAGGTCACCATTACAGAAACATAATCTGGTGTGTGCTGTGCTCAGTTGCTCAGTCATGGCCGACTCTTTGCAACCCCATGTACTATATAGCCGACTAGGCTCCTCAGTCCATGGAATTTTCCAGGCAAGAATACTGGAGTGGGCTGCCATTTCCTTCGGCAGGGAACCTTATGTACCATTTCATGTTTGAATGTGCTTCAGGAAGATGATAACTTCATGAAGCAAAAGAATCAAATTTTAAGTCCATCAGCAGCAAAACAAAATATCAGTATGCCTGTAATGTGATTTTCTATAAAGACTCATCCCATGAAGTTACATTTAATCAATTTCTTAATATTTGTATTAATACACTTACCATTTTTATTCAGATAAAAGTGGGTTAAGTTGAGTAAAATGAATACAGGCAGTAAAAGAAGTATAAAATTAGAAGGGAATATTTGAGAATCTGTTTATAAACTTTACTTGAAATGGTTATGAAACATGAAATTTAAAATACTTAGTAAAAATGATTGATAAATATGATTAACAAAATTTAAAACTTTTGTTTAAGTTGAACCCTATAAAGTCCAGATAGGCAGTACACTGGAAAATGTTTATTCATTCACTTTCTTATTCAATAAACATTTATTGAATAGAAATTATGTTCCAGGTATCATTTTTGGATATAGGAATCTAGTGAACAAAACAGATAAAAACTGTTGGCATCGGAGGGGAACTAAGATGGCGGAGGAATAGGACGGGGAGAACACTCTCTCCCCAATAAATATACCAAAAGAACTTTTAAAGGCTGAGCAAACTCCAAAAAACAGGAACTGAATGCTGGCAGAGGACATCGGGCATCTGGAGGGGCGACCCATTGCCGACGTGAGGAGTAACAGTGAGGAAACCTAGACTCACCCACCAGAAAACCACACAAGCCTTCCCATCCAGGAAACTTAGACAAACCACACATCCAACCCCTCCCATAGAGAGGAATCCCCACAATAAAGGGACAACACAGCAAGATAAACAAGATGAAAAGGCAGAGAAATACCCAGCAAGTAAAGGAACAGGATAAATACCCCCTAGACCAAACAAAAGACGAAGAGATAGGAAGTCTACCTGACAAATAATTCTGAATAATGATAGTGAAAATGATCCAAAACCTGGAAAATAAGTTGGAGTTGCAGCTCAATAACCTGCAGGCAAGGATTGAGAAGATGCAGGTAAGCTTTAACAAGGACTTAGAAGAAATGAAAAAGAGTCAAAATACAATAAATAATACAATAAATGAGATCAAAAACACCCTGGAGGGAACCAACAGTAGAGTAACAGAGATAGAAGACAGGATAAGTGAGGTAGAAGACAGAATGGCAGAAATAAATGAAACAGAAAGGGAAAATGAAAAAAGAATTAAAAGAAATGAGGACAATCTTAGAGACCTCTGGGACAATATTAAACGCACCAATATTCGAATCATAGGAGTCCCAGAAGAAGACAAAAAGAAAGACCATCAGAAAATTCTTGAAGAGATAATTGTAGAAAACTTCCCTAAATTGGGGAAGCAAATAGCCACTCAGGTCCAAGAAACACAGAGAGTCCCAAATAGAATGAACCCCAAGCGGGACACCCCAAGACACATATTAATCAAATTAGCAAATATCAAATACAAAGACCAAATATTAAAAGCAGCAAGGGAGAAGCAAAAAATAACTCACAAGGGGAATCCCATAAGGATAACAGCTGATCTCTCAATGGAAACGCTTCAGGCCAGAAGGGAATGGCAAAACATACTTAAAGTCATGGAAGAAAACAATCTACAACCCCGACTACTCTACCCAGCAAGGATCTCATTCAAATTTGAAGGAGAATTCAAAATTTTCTCAGACAAGCAGAAACTGAGAGAATTCAGTAATACCAAACCAGCCCTCCAACGAATGCTAAAGGATCTTTCCTAGATAGGAAACACCGATGGGATAGATAATCTGGAGCCCAAAACAATAAAATAAATGGCAGCGGGATCATACTTATCAATAATTACCTTAAATGTAAACGGGCTGAATGCCCCAACCAAAAGACAAAGATTGGCCGATTGGATACAGAAACAAGACCCCTATATATGTTGTCTACAAGAGACCCACCTCAAACCTAGGGACACATATAGACTGAAAGTTAAAGCCTGGAAAAAAATATTCCATGCAAATAAAGACCAAAAGAAAGCAGGAGTGGCAATACTCATATCAGATAAAGTAGACTTTAAAATAAAGGCGGTGAAAAGAGATAAAGATGGACATTACATAATGATCAAAGGATCAATCGAGGAAGAAGAAATAACAATTATAAATATTTATGCACCTAACATAGGAGCTCCACAATATGTAAGGCAAATGCTAACAAGTATGAAAGGGGAAATCAACAACAACACAATAAGAGTGGGAGACTTTAATACACCACTCACACCAATGGATAGATCAATTAGACAGAAAAGTAACAAGGAAATTCAAACTTTAAATGATACAATAGACCAACTAGACCTAATTGATATCTATAGGTCATTCCACCCCAAAACAAGGAATTTCACCTTTTTCTCAAGTGCACACGGGACCTTCTCCAGGATAGATCACATCCTGGGCCATAAATCTAGCCTTGGTAAATTCAAAAATATTGAAATCATCCCAAGCATCTTTTCTGACCACAATGCAGTGAGATTAGATATCAACTACAGGAGAAAACCTCTCAAAACTTCCAACATATGGAGGCTCAACAACACACTGCTGAATAACCAACAAATCACAGAAGAAATCAAAAATGAAATTCAGTTATGCATGGAAACGAATGAAAATGAAAACACAACAGCCCAAAACCTATGGGACACTGTGAAAGCAATGCTAAGGGGAAAGTTCATAGCAATACAAGCTCACTTCAGGAAACAAGAAAAAAATCAAATAAATGACCTGACTTTACACCTAAAGCAACTAGAAAAGGAAGAGATGCAGAAGCCCAGGTCTAGTAGAAGGAAAGAAATCTTAAAGATCAGGGCAGAAATAAATGCAAAGGAAACAAAAGTGACCATAGCAAAAATCAACCAAGCCAAAAGCTGGTTCTTTGAGAAGATAAATAAAATTGACAAACCATTAGACAGACTCATCAAGAAACAAAGGGAGAAGAACCAAATCAACAGAATTAGAAATGAAAACGGAGAGATCACAACAGAAAACACAGAAATACAAAGGATCATAAGAGACTATTATCAGCAACTATATGCAAATAAACTGGACAACCTGGATGAAATGGACAAATTCCTAGAAAAGTACAACTTTCCAAGACTAAACCAGGAAGAGATAGATAATATTAATAGACCCATCACAAGCACGGAAATTGAAACCGTAATTAGAAGTCTTCCAAAAAACAAAAGCCCAGGACCAGATGGCTTCACAGCTGAATTCTACCAGAAATTTAGAGAAGAGCTAACACCTATTCTACTCAAACTCTTCCAGAAAATTGCAGACGAAGGTAAACTTCCAAACTCATTCTATGAGGCCACCATCACCCTAATTCCAAAACCCGACAAAGATGCCACAAAAAAAGAAAACTACAGGCCAATATCACTGATGAACTTAGATGCAAAAATCCTCAACAAAATTCTAGCAAATAGAATCCAACAACACATCAAAAAGATCATACATCATGATCAAGTAGGCTTTATCCCAGGGATGCAAGGTTTCTTCAATATTCGTAAATCAATCAATGTAATACACCACATTAACAAACTGAAAAATAAAAATCACATGATTATCTCAATAGACGCAGAGAAAGCCTTCGACAAAATTCAACATCCATTTATGATAAAAACCCTCCAAAAAGTAGGAATAGAAGGAACATACCTCAACATAATAAAAGCTATATATGACAAACCCACAGCAAACATTATCCTCAATGGTGAAAAACTGGAAGCATTCCCCCTGAAATCAGGGACAAGACAAGGGTGCCCACTCTCACCACTACTTTTCAACATAGTCTTGGAAGTCTTGGCCACAGCAATCAGAGCAGATAAAGAAATCAAAGGAATCCAGATTGGAAAAGAAGAAGTAAAACTCTCTCTGTTTGCAGATGACATGATCCTCTATATTGAAAAGCCTAGAGACTCTACGAGAAAATTACTAGAGCTAATCAGTGAATATAGCAAAGTTTCAGGATACAAAATCAACACACAGAAATCCCTGGCATTCCTATACACTAACAGTGAGAAATCAGAAAAGAAATTAAGGAAACAATTCCATTCACCATCGAAACAAAAAGAATAAAATACTTAGGAGTATTTCTACCTAAAGAATCAAAAGACTTGTATATAGAAAACTATAAAACACTGATGAAAGAAATCAAGGAGGACACAAACAGATGGAGAAATGTGCTGTGTTCGTGGATTGGAAGAATCAATATAGTGAAAATGAGTATACTACCCAAAGCAATCTATAGATTCAATGCAATTCCTATCAAGCTACCAGAGGTCTTTTTCAAAGAATTAGAACAAATAATTTCTCAATTTGTATGGAAATACAAAAAACCTCGTATAGCCAAAGCAATCTTGAGAAAGAAGAATGGAACTGGCGGAATCAACCTACCTGACTTTAGGCTATACTACAAATCCACAGTCATTAAGACAGTATGGTACTGGCACAAAGACAGAAACATAGATCAATGGAACAGAATAGAAAGCCCAGAGATAAATCCACGCATCTATGGACACCTTATCTTTGACAAAGGAGGCAAGAATATACAATGGAGAAAAGACAACCTCTTTAACAAGTGGTGCTGGGAAAACTGGACAGCCACTTGTAAAAGAATGAAACTAGATCACTTTCTAACACCATACACAAAGATAAACTCAAAATGGATCAAAGATCTAAGCATAAGACCAGAAACTATAAAACTCCTAGAGGATAACATAGGCAAAACACTCTCTGCTATAATCCAAAGCGGGATACTCCATGACCCACCTCCCAGAATATTGGAAATAAAAACACGAATAAACAAATGGGACCTAATTAAAATTAAAAGCTTTTGCACAACAAAGGAAACTATAAGCAAGGTGAAAAGACAGCCTTCAGAATGGGAGAAAATAATAGCCAATGAAGCAACAGACAAACAATTAATCTCAAAAATATACAAACAACTCCTGCAGCTCCATTCTAGAAAAATAAACAACCCAATTAAAAAGTGGGCCAAAGAACTTAACAGACATTTCTCCAAAGAAGATGTAAATATGGCTAACAAACACATGAAAAGATGCTCAACATCACTCATTATCAGAGAAATACAAATCAAAACTACAATGAGGTACCACTTTACACCAGTCAGAATGGCTGCCATCCAAAAGTCTACAAGCAATAAATGCTGGAGAGGATGTGGAGAAAAGGGAACCCTCTTACACTGTTGGTGGGAATGCAAACTAGTACAGCCACTATGGAAAACAGTGTGGAGGTTCCTTAAAAAGCTGCAAATAGACCTGCCATATGACCCAGCAATCCCACTGCTGGGCATATACACTGAGGAAACCAGAATTGAAAGAGCCACGTGCACCCCAATGTTCATCGCTGCATTGTTTACAATAGCCGGTACATGGAAGCAACCTAGATGCCCATCAACTGACGAATGGATAAGAAAGCTGTGGTATATATACACAATGGAATATTACTCAGCATTAAAAAAAAATTCATTTGAAGCAATCCTACTCAGATGGACGAAACTGGAGCCCATTATCCAGAGTGAAGTAAGCCAGAAGCAAAAACAACAATACAGTATATTAACGCATATATATGGAATTTAGAAAGACGGTAACGAGAACCCAACATGCGAGACAACAACAGGAACGCAGATGTATAGAATAGACTCATGGACTTTGTGGATGAGGGTAAGGGTGGGATGATATGGGAGAAGGGCATTGAAGCATGTTAATTGTCATGTGTCTAATCAATCGCCAGCCCAGGATTGATGCTCGGGACTGGTGCAGCGAAATTTCCCGGGCGGGGGGGGGGAGGGAGGGGGGACCCGGGGGGGAAGCACATGTAAACCCATGGTGATATCATGACAATGTATGGCAAAAACAATAAAAAAAAAAAAAAAAACTGTTGGTATCACAGAGTTTATAGTGGATTAGCATTCAGAATATATAAAGAACTTCTTCAAACAAAACAAAAATCCAATGAACAAGGGCAATGTGTAGGTAATTCAAAAGGAAAGGACATAGAGTCAATGAACTTTTGAAATTTTTAAAAACTTCAGTAGTAAGTGAAGGATACAAATTAAATTAAAACAATTAGATAGCAGTTTCTTTTTTTCTAAAAAAATGGAGAACAACTAAGAAAGACTGACAAATCCAGTGATAGTAATAGTGTTGGGCAGTGGGTGGTTTTAAGCGTTTTGGTGCTCCAGTAAGTTGGTGCAATCCTTTTGGGAGACAACCTGGCAGAACCTTCCACCATGCAGCTCTCCTCCTTTTTATATATCTTCCATTGACTGAATGTTTGTGTACCTTCAAAATTCATATGTTGAATTTCTAATTCCCAGTGTGATAGATGGAATTTGGAGATGGGAATTTAGGATTAGATGAAGTCATGTAAGAACTCTGCAAGCCAAGAAGAGCACTCTTATGAGAACCTAAGCTGGTACCCTGATCTCAGACATTCAGCCTCCTGAACTGTGATGGAAATAATTTTATTTAAGTCTATGGTATTTTGTTATGGCAGTCTGAGCTGACTAATATAATATCCTAGAAAGAAAACAGAGCACAATCATGCTCATTGAGTATTTTTTGTTGTTGTTGTTTTTACCATTTTTTTCAAGGGCAAAAATGGAGAACAGGTGAAAGGGATAAATAGATGGACCACACAGGATTTTTATGTCAGTGAAAATATTCTATATGATACTTTATTGGAGATACATGTCATTATACATTTGTCCAAACCCATAGAATATACAATACCAAGAGTAAAATCTACTATAAAATACAGACTTTGGGTAATAATTATGTGTCAATAGAAGTTCATCAGTTATAACACATGCACCACTCTGGTGTGGAATGCTGATCATGGGGGAGGATGTGTATGTGGGGCAGTGAGCATGTGGGATAACACTGTACCCTGCTGTTCCATATTGCTGTGAACCTTAAACTTCTCTAAAAAATAAAGTCTTTAAAAAATAACAGAGAATGAAACAAAACTGAATGGAGATAATCCAAATAATCCAAATATTCATGGTGGGTGAGTTGTTAAATAAAACATGACATATCACAATTGGCATATTATAGCAGATGCCTATTACTGACATAAGAAAGTGGGTAAGGAAAAGAGTTAAAATGATTTGGGTATGATCCTATTTATGTAAAATAAACACCAAAATACACAAAATAAAGTCATATATATACATATGTATATATATATATGCATCTATATATCTCACATGTCAATATATATAAAGAGGTTATGTTAATATTGATTGCCCCTCTGGGAATAGGGATTGGAAGATAAATCTGGGAGAACTTTACCATCTCCTAAATTATTTGAATTCTGTGTAATAGTGAATCAATTTAATAATTGTGTAATGAAACTGTTTTAAATAGAGACAATTGCAGAAGATTTTTAAAAAGTCAATGAGCAGAAAAGAAAATTGGCAGCTGATAATATTAAGGGAACTGAGCTCTCCAAAGTACAAAAACATAGTGCCTAGTCAGATTTGTCTGAAGTTCACACAAGAAGTTGAAGGCTGAGAAAACAAAATCTGAAAAATTGAACTAGAAGGGTTTGTGTATGGTTTTTAAGGTTGGACTACATTCTGTAGATTAAGTTTTAAGAAAACATGTATTAGATCTCATAAACTGACTGACAAATATACTGCTTGTGGTTGATAGTGGTAATAGTTTTGAGTACGCTTACACATTAATGTATCTACATGATTTTCCTATCTTAGCTACTATTATCTTTTGGATATATTTAAGGAAATTTCAAGATGCCAAAATTTGTAGAATTTAGCAAAAAAAAAATTAATCTGGTTTTCAAGAGCACTTGTTCTGCGTTTTTTCTATTCCCTTGGCTTCACATTTTTAAGAAACCATGAATGTTATATCAGGCCAAAAAGACAGATGATGCCTACTTCAACATTTATCTCATAGAATCTTTCTTACTTCTTTAAATAAAAAAAGATGGATATTGAGAAAGTCATCTGTCACCACTGCCTTTTCCCCTACTGGTAATAGAGACGGAGTTAATCAATCTGAGCCTCTGCCAGGGTCAGCAGACTAGAAGAGACTTTTGACACAGAAACACATTTCATGATACAGCTCTCCTTCCAGAATGCATACTAATCTTAATCCTGGACTCCATTTTTTTTTTTTAGGAAGAAAGATTGATGTTCTTATATCTCAAGAAAACTGTCTACCTTTTCCTATGCTATTTTTCAACACCAAGTTTTTTTTTCTTTAAACTGTCTAGCTCATAATTTAAACATAAAACCTCCTCTCTCAATAGTCTTTTCACCTCCTAGTGTGTGATTTTAAAAAGTTAAAAGGGAAAAAAGAAATCTGTCTTCTGTAGGACATAGCATACATTTGGTACTATTTGTCAAGTTTTCAAAAGTGAGATTACAATGGAGATGATAAATGAAGGCAGTGTTCTTATGTTCCCTTGTTTATTCAAGTCCATTTCATTCTCCTTCCTTTCCTTCTCAATCTCCCTGTTCCTAAAACACTCATTCTTGGTTCCCACTATATAAAATGGACAGATATTTGTCCTGTGCCTATTAAACGCAAGCCCCAGAGCAAAAGAACAATTTTGTCTTAGCTGTGGATACAGAAGAATTGAAAAGAAAATGGGATATAGTGGTTATGAATTTCTTAAGCACAAGATTTTTTGATTCAAAAAATATTAAACACTAGGTACTAGGGACACATGATTTATGGCAACTCTGCCTTCGAGGGGCTCAAATGACTAGGGAAGGTCTAAAGGTAAACATACCATTGTATCAGTACCATGTCATAGCTATACCAGAGGTCTTTAAAGATGCTGCATAAATTCAGAATGAAAGTAAAAACTCTGAACTCATGTGGAGAGAGATCAAGGAAGTAAGTCATCGTAAAGAAGATGCCACCCAGATGACTGAAGGAGAAGTGTAATGAGAAGAAGGGAGTGAAAGCTATTCCAGTGTGCATCGCATGTGTGAGGGCAGAGAGCAGGAAAGTATTTATTCCTCAGGGAGATAAGGCTGCTCAGTGTGGTTAGAGAACAGGATGAGTAAAGGGGAGTTTGGAGAAGAACTAGGAGTGGGGAACAGTTAGAAGGATTGCTGTGCTGACAGGAATGACCAGTCACTGTTTTCAATGTTGTATAGTTTTCTAACATTTATTCCTTACAAAAAATTTGAGTCGAGTATTATTGCCCTTATTTTTCACAAGAGAAATCTTAGCTCAGGTAAAGTAAAGCTAAACCTCCAAATATCTCAAGTTTACATTGGCAGAAAGTGGCAGAGACAGGATTTGGATTCAGATTTAATAGACTTTTTTTTAAAAACTTTAGCTGGAAGTCTACTTTGTTTGCAACGGGAATTTGAATTTTATGTATATGCAGTAGGAATTGAAAGAAACATTTTAAGGAAGAGGAAAGGAATAGCCCATCATATACCAACAGGAAAGCAATTTTTTTAAATATTTCTTTTATTAACATTAGTAGCAATATTTTGGCTACCTGATGCAAAGAGCTGACTCATTGTAAAAGACCCTGATGCTGGGAAAGATTGAGGGCAGAAGGAGAAGGGCATGACAGAGGATGAGATGGTAGGATGGCATAATCAACTCCATGGATTCAGATGAGCAAACTCTGGGAGGAAGCAAGGGACAGGGAAGCCTGGCATGTTACTGTCCATGGGGTCACGAAGAGTTGGACACAACTTAGTGACTGACAACAACAACGTTAGTAGCATATAGTCATTAGTATTAAAGATTTTCCTCAAGTCAATAATTGGGCTGGAACAAAATATAATTAAATTGTTCTGTGGTAATTGGATATAGTTATCTATATAAAATTAAAGTAAGATACAATTTAATTTAGAAAAGCACCCTGAAAGGACAAAAAACTAAAGCTAGCTGATTGCACAATTTTCAGTACATTCTCAGCTCATTGACATTTAAGTATTAAGAATGAATTAAGAATAGAGAACAGCTCAAATACACCTGCAGAAGAACCACTTTCATGATTATTTAGGGTCGATGTCAACACAAGATCCAAACAAATTCAGTATGACACAATAACTGTCATAGCCAGGCTTTTCATACTCAATCATAAAGGAAATCAGTCCTGAATATTCATTGGAAGGACTGACATTGAAGCTGAAACTCCAATACTTTGGCCACCTGATGTGAAGAACTGACTCCTTTGAAAAGACCTTGATGCTGGGAAAGATTGATGGCAGGAGGAGAAGGGAATGACAGAGGATGAGATGGTTGGATGGCATCACTGACCCAAGGGACATGAGTTTGAGTAAACTCCAGAAGTTGGTGATGAATAGGAAGGCCTGGTGTGCTGAAGTCCATGGGGTCGCAAAGAGTTGGACATGGCTGAGCAACTGAACTGATAAATTAAAAATCTGTATAAATTTGAAGCAGGTTTGTAAAATTTGTTAGCATCAGGTGGAGGTCAGTGTACAAACTTATTTTTATCTGAAACAAAAGGCATACTGTACTGTGTTGTTTCATAGGAAATAAAGCATAAACCAAGAAGAACTCCTGTATTAGGCCCTATGATGTCCTTGAACTACATGCACAGAAACTCATTTGATGTGTAAGCATGCTGACCTGTTATATGGCAAATGTTTGTCTTTATTTCCTTTCATTTTTCTAGAAAAATGAGTAAGACCATTAATACGCTGAACAGTTTGATGCATTAATCTGCTCTTGTTATCTTTTATTGCAAAGTATGTGTGTATTGTAAAGGAAATCTCAATATAGAAATTAACTTGGAAAGATATGTTTTTAAAAAGCGAGGGAATGGTTATTTTCTCTCTGAATTCCATATTTAAAGATGATGATTATAGGTTGAGTGAACTCATTCAAGCTGATTCTTCCACTTTGAATCAGGATTCTTCTCCTTATTAGCTGGATGATCTGAACAAGTTACCTATCAGTTCTGAAGCTCAGTTTCCTAAACTGGAAGATGGAAATAAAACCTGCCCTTCCTCTAGAATTGGTATGAAGTTTAAAAGTGATAATGTATAGGATACACTCAGTTCATGAAGGCTCCCCATTGCCCTGCCTACAGAAAGTGAAAGTGAAGTTACTCAGCCATGTCTGACTCTTTGTGACCCCATGGTCTGAAGCCTACCAGGCTCCTCCATCCACAGAATTTTCCAGGCAAGAGTACTGGAGTGGGTTGCCATTTTCTTCTACAGGGGGGTCTTCTCAACCCAGGGATCAAACCCAGGTTTCCTGCATTGTAGGCAGACACTTTACTGTCTGAGCCACCAGGGAAGTCACACATAAAGTGGTGTCAACATCTGGTTGCTGCCAAAAAAGACAGTCTTGCTGAGAAACACATGTGTTTATCCAAAAATAAAGATGGTTCTAAGTATGAATATTGGAATTTGTCTGAATGTTTAAATACTGTTTTATGTTGGTATTAGTTTTTCATTGTTATTTAGTTGCTAAGTCATATCCAACTCTTTTGCATTCCCATAGACTATAACCCATCAGGCCTGTTTGTCCTTGGGATTTCCCAGGCAAGAATACTGGAGTGGGTTGCCATTTTCTTCCCCAGGGGATCTTCCCAACCCAGGGATCAAACCCATGTCTCCTGTATTGGCAAGCGGATTCTTTACCACTGAACCACCAGGGAAGTGCAGTTATTCATTAGACGGTTGGAATTCTGATGTTTCTGCCTTCCTTAAAGCAATTGGAGTTCACCAAAAGAAATTTTTAAAACGATAACTGCAAGATGCTCTTGAAGAAACCCTTATCTGGAACATGACTTATGAAGATGCTTTCTTTACTCCCCAAGTCTATTTTTAGGTTCTCATGAGAAGACATCTTGGTTCTAATTGCCAATCTGCAGGATAAAGCATGATCTCACTGTCTCCCTTTTGACAGAGCTGGTTTTGAAACCAAACCAAAAAGGCTTCAGAGATGCTCAGGATAACCCTGCCAAGAACTAGGGTGAGGGTCCTTTTAATTTTTTTTCCTTTTATCTTGCGGCTGATTTTGGAATCTGTAATTTAGGGGTTGCCATGGAAACAAGTCACATGTGTGAGTTCCTTTGGCAAAAGTGCCAGTTTGTGAATGGTGAATATTCAAGGTGGTATCGGGCTCATGTACACTGAGAATAGTCCAGTTCTAAAGAATCCAGAAATCTTAGTCATAGGTGTAGCAAAGAGGGCACCATTTTAGTGAATTAGAAAACAATTGCCTATTACATTTCTCTACTGCATGGACTATGCCTGCTTAGATGTAAAGAGTAGATTCTTCCGTGTGGGTGTGTCATGGTGCTATACACATATTGACCATGACAGGTTGATTTCTTTTCCACCAATGATGAATGAAATGTTAATAAGAATACCAACTTGATGTTTCAGTGTTATGTTTTAGTCAATCAACTTTGATATCTCTAAATTAACCTTGAAAAATAACTCCAGTTGAGTTGAGCTGTCGGCATAAAACTTCACTCTAAAGAAAGGTTAATACATTAAGAACTATACTCACTGTTCTGTGGGTTGCTTTATATACTCTGCAAAGGAAAGCTACTTAGATTCTAGTTTTAAATGTATTTTTGCTATCCTTATTCTTCTTACTCACTTGCCTACTTCTTTCACTTACTAAAATAGATGGCATAGAGTAGGTAAGGAAATTTCCATGTGGTATGAATTCTGAAGACATAAACTTTCAGATGTTGAGATGCTAGAGAAGTCATATTTATGTATTAGTATTTTCATTGTGTTTTACTATACTTTGCACTTGGATTCCCTGACATGGCTAGTAAAATAGACTTCGTGACTAAGAGGTTCTAGTTACAGAAACCCAAGAAGAAATTTTCTGTTGTTTTGAGTAGCCCTCAAATAAAATTTTAACCTACTATTGATACGTACGGTTGAAATTCCCATTCCAATTCTGTTATTGTGATTCAGGTCTCAATTCACCACCTCTTTCAGGATTTACAAATCTCTCTAGTAATTTTATCCTCTACTTTGACCACTTTGAATGACTATGCTTTTATTCCTTTTTATATACTATTTCCATAAGTATAACTTTTTTCAATTTACCACCCACCACTGTATATGTAGTATTTACATATGTCTATCAATATATTATCATCTTTCAAACCTTACATATAAACAAAACTATTTCTTACTTGTTTCTATATTGCCTTCATTGCAGAAGACCTAGAGATTTCCTTTGAAGTTTATGGAATTTGCCTTAAGTAGGTATCTTAGTCAAGTGCTAAAATTAAAACAGTAGAATCACTAATCTTCAAAAATAACATTCCATATTTTCCATACTAACATGCAAAAAACTTCAATCCCTAGATTGCCTGTTGCTTGGTGTGTGTCCAATAGGTGCCATGATGAACAATTCACAGATTTTTTTCAGATTTAGTTCGCCTAGTACACATACATGCAGCCAAAGGGTGACTAGGTAGGATTCCAACAGAGCATAATAGAAAAGCCATAAAACAAAAAACTGGAAAGAGGAGTAAAGGTGACAATTCAAGAGAAAATGCTTAAATGAAACCAGAGGGAAATGTTGGAAAGAGAGTAAGACACTTCACAGGGAAAAAAGAAGTAAAAGAAAAAAACAGATTACAGACAGAATCATTCTATAACTGAACACATCTGAAGTGTCAGGCAATACATCTCTAAAAATGTATTTGGGAGAGCAGTCATTTCTTTTTAATAGTAAGCTATTCTCAAATGCTATGAAAGACGTGAGGTTTGGTGTCAATTCTACTCTTGGCATCCAGTCTTTCTGTACGGACACAAAAGGAAACCATGAGGCTAAAAAAAGGTAGAAGACAGTTTTTATAGAAGGAGGAAAAACAAACAATATTGACATTATTAGAAAAAGCAGTTTAGGACTATTATTCTTCTAAATGCTTAAGCATATGTGCTGTGAATTGCAGGCACCTTTAACAGCATTGTTGCCAAACACCGATTTGAAATCAAACGCCTGGCATACTTTATGTTGCATGTTCTATTGTATATTCGAAAAACCTGTCTAATAAAACTGTAGGAGGAATTGTGGAGTGAGTTTTTCTTCATGGGAGTTGTAAAATTCATTTACAGTGGCTTCAGTAAAGTTTAACAGTGTTTAAGCTGCTAAAACATTTCTTTAAGCACAAGGTATCAAAAGGTTTGAGAACCGCAATCATTATAAAACACTGAACATTGTAAGTAGGCTTTTGAACTTATCTGTATTTGTTATAGAGATTTCCTTTAGTTCTGACACCAGTGCCAGATTTCTATTCTTACACATTTTCATTCCATTAAAAAGAAGACAAGAAGAATTTCAGCTCTTTCCACGAAAGCGTTTTGTAGAAAAAGATTGATATAATGTGCCTGTTGAGATTTATTCCCTCTCAAACGGAAAATCACAGCCCAGTTGAACTTTATTTTATATTTGATGGATGGACAAAGATTTAGGAATTTTGAATGCCTCACTACCAATTAGAAAAAATCACTGTTTGGAGATGTAATAATGAAGAATAAGTTGTCAACACAAAAAAGAAATCATCAGGAGACTCTAGTGCCCAGTTTGTTTCTGTGATTCTTACCTTTCTTTGGATATGGCACTACAAAACAACAACTAAAAGTCTAATAGAAATAAATATACAGCCTGTATTGCATGATGTTTTATTTATTTATTTATTTGCTCTAAATCTTTTTTTTTCTAAATTTATTTTTATTGGTTTTGCCATACAATGACATGATATCGCCATGGGTGTACATATGTTCCCGCTCCAGAACCCCCCCTCCCTCCAATGATGTTTTTAGCTAGACCACACTCAAGGGAATTAAAATGAGGGCCAAGAGTCCTCAAGTTTTTCCATTTTTTAATATTCTTTTCTCTCCTAGATAGGGAAATATATTAATATGGAATTAGCTTTCCCCAACTTTTTCTGTCCAAGTTCATTTCAAGTCTTTGAAGTGGCAATATAAGTCATAAATAAAACTGAGAATTTTTGATTATATTAGTTTCAGGTGTACACCATAGAAATTCAGTATTTTTATAATTATACTATACTTAAAATTATTATAAATAACATGTATATAAATATATAAGTAATATATATAATTATAATGTAAACATTATAAATAAGGTTATTATAAAAGTTATTATAAAATATAAGCTATATTCCCTCTATATGCTGTATATGTAGTACAGCATATGTGCTGTACCATATATCCTCATAGCTTATTTATTTCACACACAAAAGTTTGTACCTATTAATTCCTTACCCTTATCTTGTCCCTCTCCTATCCCTCTCCCTACTGGTAATCACTAGTTTCTTCTATAAATCTGGTTCTGTTTAGTTATATTTGTTCGTGTTATTTTTTAAGATTCCATATACTAGTGATGACATAAAGCATTTCTCTTTCTTTGTCTTACTTATTTCATGAAGCATAATATCTTTGACTATTCATATTGTTGCAAAAGACAAAATTTCATTCTTTTTGTGGCTGAGTAATATTTCATTGTAATATTAAAAAGCAGAGACATCACTTTGCTGACAAAGGTCCATATAGTCAAAGCTATGGCTTTTCCAATAGTCATGTACAGATGTGAGAGTTAGACCATGAAGAAGGCTGAGCACTGAAGAACTGATGCTTTTGAATTGTGGTGTTGGAGAAGACTCTTGAGAGTCCCTTAGACAGCAAAGAAATCAAACCAGTCAATCCTAAAGGAAATCAGTCCTAAATATTCATTGGAAGGACTGATGCTGAAGCTGAAGCTCCGATACTTCGGCCACCTGATATGAAGAGCCTACTTATTGGAAAATACCTTGATGCTGGTAAAGATTGAGGGCAGCAGAGAAGGGGGCAGCAGAGGATGAGATGATTGAATGGCATCACTGAATCAATGGACATGAGTTTGAGCAAGCTCTGGGAGATGGTGAAGGACAAAGAAGCCTGGAATGCTGCAGTCCATGGGGTCGCAAATAGTCAGACATGACTTAGCAACTGGACAATCAACAACAATATTCCATTGTATATATACATCACAGCAACTTTGTCCATTCTTATGTTAATAGACACTTAGGTTGCTTCCTTATCTTGACTATTGTAAATAACGCTGCTGTAAATATTAGGTTGTACATATCTTTTCAAATTAGTATTTTTTTCCCCGGATATAAACCAGGAATGTAATTGCTAAATAATATGGTAGTTCTATTTTTAGTTTTTTACGGTGCCTCCATAGTGTTTTTCATAGTACTTGTGCTGATTTACATTCCCACTAATAGCAAACAGAGGTTCACTTTTTCCACATTCTTGCCAGCATTTGTTATTTGTGGTCCTTTTAATGATAGCAGTTCAGACAGTCATGAGGTGACATCTCATTATGGTTTTGATTTGCATTTCTATGATGATTTGCAATGTTCAGCATCTTTTCATTGGTGTATTGGCCATCTGTATGTCTTCTTTGGAAAAATGTCTTTTCAGATCTTCTGCCCATTTTTGATAGGATTTTTTTTTATATTGAGCTGCATAAGCTGTTTATATATATTTTGGATTTTAGCCCCTTGTTGGTCATATCATTTGCAAATATTTTCTCCCATTCTATAGTTGTCTTTTGTTTTGTCAGTAGTTTACTTTGCCATGCAAAAGCTCTTAAGTTTAATTAGATCCTACTTGTTTATTTTTGCTTTTGTTTCCTTTGTTTTAGGAGACAGACCATGAAAATATTGCTAAGATTTATGTCATAGAGTGTTCTGCCTATATTTTCTTCTGTAGATTTTTGGGTTTTGGTTCTATATTTAGATTTTTATCCACTCTGAATTTACTTTTATATATGGTATGAGATGAGTTCTAAATGTATTCTTTGACATGTAGCTTTCCAGTTTTGCCAGCACCACTTATTGAAGAGACTGTCTTTTCTTCATTGTATATTCTTGCCTCCTTTATTGTAGATTAATTGACTGTAAGTGCATCGGTTTATTTCTGTGCTCTCTATTTTGTTCCACTGATCTATGTATCTGTTTTTGTGCCAGTATAGTGTTGTTTTGATGACAGTAGCTTTGTAGTACAGTCTGAAGTTAAGACGAGTGATATCTCCAGCTTTGTGCTTTCTCTCAAGATTGCTTTGGCTGAAGAGTCTTTCATATTTCCACACAAACTTTAGGATTGTTTGACCTAATTGTGAAAAATGTCATGGGTATTTCTATAGGGATTGCATTAGATCTGTAGATTGCTTTGTGTAGTATGCATAGTTTAACAATGCTGATTTCTTCTAATCCATAAACTTGGTATATCTTTCCACCTGTTTCTGTCACCTTTGATTTCTTCATTAGTGTCTTACAGTTTTCTGAGTACAAGTCTTTTTACTGCCTTAGTTAGATTTATTCCTAGATATTTTATTCTTTTTGATGAGATTGTAAATGAGATTGTTTTCTTAATGTCTCTTTCTGGTAGTTTGTTGGGAGGGTTATGCCTCCATCTTTGTTCTTTTTTTCTTATTGCTTTGGCAATTCAAGGCCTTTTGTGGTTCCATATCAAATTTTAGGGTATTGGATTTTTCATCTCTTTTTGATTGTTCTTTGTATTTTCTCTTTGCTAACAACTTCTAACATTTCTTTCTGTTCATTCAATTTTCTCCCAAGTTCTTTGATCATCTTTACAACAGTTACCCTGTAACTCTTTTGGGTAGGTTGCCTGTCTCCCTTTACTTATTTCTTCTTCTAGGGTTTTATCTTGTTCTGTTGTTTGAAACGTTTCTCTGTCATCTCATTTTGCCCAATTTGCTATTTTTATTTCTATGTATTTTCTACCTTTGTTATGTTTCCTAACCTTGTAGAAGTGGTGTTTTGTAAGAGATATCCTATTCACCCCAGGAACACACTCCCCTCTGGTCACCAGAGCTATGTGCTCTAAGGGTGTCCCTTATGTGGGCTTCATGGGTTCTTCTGTTGTGGTTGTTTGACCACTGTGGGTGGTGTATTAAGTGTGGCTGGCTCCTGTTTGGTTGGTTGCCTGTGCCTGCTTTGTGCAGAGTCTGCTGGTAGCTGCTGGCTGGTAGAGTTTTGTCTTGAGGCAACTGGCTCTGGAGCCCTGAGGGGTCCTGGACTTGTGATAGCCTGTTGGTGGGTGGGACTGAAACCTGACATGAGTGACTGTGAGCTCTGGCGTGTCCCAAAGTTGATAGTGGTCCACTGATGAGTGGAGCTAGAGGCTGGGGCTACTGGCCAAGGGGTTCAAGGTGTCACCAACCTGATGTTGGCTTGTGGGTGATCAGGCACTGGGTCCAGAGGATCTCAAGGCAGGTGCCTGATGACTGGTATGTGTAGGCAAGTCCTGAGGCAAGTGCTGAGCCACTGGTGGGCAGGGTCGGGTCCTGAGGTCTCTGGCTGCAGGGCTTAGGGTTCTCAGAGCCCTGCCACTCGCTGTCAGCACTCTGGTCATTGAGCACAAGGTTCAGTGATCCCACTGGTAGGTGTAACTGTATCCTGGGGTGGCTGACTGAGGAGCCCAAAGTGTCTCAGAATGCATGTTGGCCTGTTGGTCTGCAGGGCTGGGGCCTAGGGGTGCCAAGGCTGGTGCTGATCTGCTGGTGAGTGAACTGGGTCCTGAAACAGCAGACTGTGATGCTAAAAAAAATTTCCCCCAAACTAAAAACAACCCTATAATGATATGTTAAACAGAAGGAGTTGACTGAAAGAGCTCCCAGTTGTCAAACTTACAACAATTAGAATAACAAAATAAAGTAATATTGGATTATAGTCCGAAGTATAAAAGTTCATGAGTTTATACTAATATAAATAGAATGGCAAAATAAGTGGAGAACAGTCAAATCTCCCATGCAAAATAATTCCACATAATTTATGTATTGTGCCCTGAAGAGTGTGGAACATAAGTTCCCACTCTAAATATGAGCTATGGAAAGTGATTTCCTTTCAGAGAATACAGTATGGGAAGTGGTAGAAAGATTAACTTCATTTTGGAGAACTCTGACAACTATTAACTCTGCAAAGTGATCAATGTTATAATCAACAATAATGTCATGTTAATTGTATGTACTTTTGATATTATTTCATGACAATGGCACTTTACTTCTGTTTTTTCTTCAAAAAATTCATAACATAGTTAATCATGAGAAAAATATCAGACAAATCCAATTTGAGGGATGGTTATAAAATACCTGACCAGCACTCCTCAAAACTGTAAAGATTATAAAAAATAAGGAAAATCTGAAAACTGTCACAGCCAAGAGCAACCTAAGAAGACATGACAATTAGATGTAATGTGGGTATCCTGAGTGGGATCCTAGCTTTTCTGGATGCTACCTGAGGGGCTGATTTTTTGCTGCACCTGTCGTAGAGTGCTGATGGGACCCAGCATACCATAGGTAACTGGGTGCCACTAAGAACAAAGCCAGTGGCTTGAACTAGTATGAAATTTTGAGAGTTTCTCAAGACTGTTTAAGAATTAACCAAGGAGATGAAAGACTTGTACACTGAAAACTAAAAAACACTGATGAAAGAAAGTAAAGAAGACACAAATAAATAGAAGGGCATCCACATTCATAAATTACAGACAATATTGTTTAAATGTCCTCACTACCCATAGAGATCTATAGATTCAACGAAATCCATATCAAAATCCCAATGGTGTTTTAAAAAATAGAAATACAAAAAGTCTTAAAATTTATATGAATCCACAAAGAATCCCGAATAGCCAAAACAATCTTGAGAAGGAAGAATCAGCCATCACACTTCCTGATTTTAAGATATATTGCAAAGTTATAGTAATCAAGACAGCATGGTATTGGCATTAAGACAAATATATAGAACAATACAACAGAATAGTGAGTCAGAAATTAACTCATGCATATTTTCAACTGATCTTTGACAAGTGTGTAAAGAATACACAGTGGTGAAATAATGTCTTCAACAGACCGTGCTAGAAAAATTAAATTGCTACATATAAAATAGTGAAATTAGTCCCTTGTCATATGCAAAAATCTACTCAAAATGGATTAAAGACTTAAACGTAAGATTTGAAACTATAAATCTCCTATAACAAAACATAAGGCAGAAGCTCCATGACATTGGTCTTGACCCTGAATTTTTCGATTTGACATCAACTGCAGAGGAACAAAAGCAAAAATAAACAGGTGGGACTGCATCAAATTAAGAAGCTTTTGCATAGCAAAGGAAGCCAACAAAATGAAAAGACAAGCTACTGAGTGGGAGAAAATATTTGCAAATTATATATCTGATAAGAAGTTAATGTCCATGTATATAAAGAACTCATACAACTCAACAGCAAAAATACTAACATTCTAATTAAAACATAGACTGAGGAACTGTATAGACATTTTACAAAGATGATATTCAAAAGGCTGAAAGGTATAGGAAGAGGTACTCAATGTCACTAACTTTTCAGTTCAGTTTAGTCACTCAGTTGTGTCCAACTCTTTGAAACCCCGTGGACTACAGCATGCCAGGCTTCCCTGTCCATAACCAACTCCTGGAGCTTGTTCAAACTCATGCCCATCAAGTTGGTGATGCCATCCAACCATCTTATCCTTTTTTTTCCCCTTCTCCTCCTGCCTTCAATCTTTCTCAGCATCAGGGTCTTTTCCAATGAGTCAGTTCTTTGCATCAGGTGGCCAAAGTATTGGAGTTTTAGCTTCAGCATCAGTCCTTCTAATGAATATTCAGGATTGATTTCCTTTAGGATGGACTGGTTTGATCTCCTTGCAGTTCAAGGGACACTCATGAGTCTCCTCCAACACCACAGTTCAAAAGCATCAATTCTTTGGTGCTCACTAACCATTAGGGAAATACACAAACCCGTTAGGGAAACACCTCAAAACCACAATGAAATACTATCTTACTCCTATTAGAATGACTGGGATAAAAAAGACAAGAGATAACAAGTGCTGGCAGGGATATTGGAGAAAGGAAATTTCTATGCACTGCTGGTACAAATATAAATTGGTGCAGCCACTATGGAAAATAATATGGAAGTTCCTCAAAAAATTAAAGTAGAACTACCATATGATCTAGCAATTTCATTGCTGGGTATTTATCTGAAGGAAACAGAACCACTGTCTTTAAGAGATATTTGCACCCCCATGTCCATTATAGTCTTATCTACAATAGCCAAGACATGAAAACAACTTTAGTAACAACTGACAGATGAATGGATAAGGAAAATGTGGTGTACATATAAATGGCATATTGCTGCTGCTGCTGCTGCTAAGTTGCGTCAGTAGTGCCTGACTCTGTGCGACCCCATAGACGGCAGCCCACCAGGCTCCCCTGTCCCTGGGATTCTCCAGGCAAGAATACTGGAGTGGGATGCCATTTCTCCTCCAATGCATTAGAGTGAAAAGTGAAAGTGAGTGAAGTCGCTCAGTCGTGTCCAACTCTTCCCAACCCCATAGACTGCAGCCTACCTGACTCCTCCGTCCATGGGATTTTCCAGGCAAGAGTACTGGAGTGAGTTGCCATTGCCTTCTCAGAAATGGCATATTATTTAACCATTAAAAATAAGGGTATCCTGATATTTGTAATGACAGGGATAGACCTTGAGGGCATTATGCTTAGTGAAATAAGTTAGAGAAAGACAAATTTTGTATGATTTTATTTATGTGTGGCATCTAAAAAACCACACAGATTGGTGGTTGATGATGAAGAAAATTTGAGGGTAGGGAAAATGGATGAAGGCGGTCAAAAAGTATAAATTTCCAATTATGATATAAATGAGTTCTGGGGATGTAATATATAGCATTGTGACTATAGTTAATGCCATACTATATATTTGAAAGTTGCTAAGAGAGTAGATCTTAAAAGTTCTCATCACATGAAAAAAAAATGTGCAAGGTGATATATGTTAAATAAATTTATTGTGATCATTTGGAGACATATATGCATGTAATAATTGCAATCATTATGCTGTATACCCTTAAACTATTGAATAATAGTGTAATATGTCATCATATCTCAAAACTGAAAAAAAGAATTACATACTTTGAAGATTTTTATATTGACTTCCACATCATTAGCAAATCGATAAAGCAAATCTAGGTTTGACCAATGCAATTATTTCTTTTCTCTCAGGTATGAATTTTTCTTCTTGTGGACTACAATTTCTGTTAATCTTTTTCTGAGTATACACTGAACTTGGAAAAGATTCCTTTTGGGGTAATAATAGCAAATAATAGCAAATGTATAACGTGTTTTCCATGAGACCAGTATTGTTCGAAGTGTTTTACAGGTGTTAACTTGCTTGACGCTCACAACAGCCCTACTGAATGGCTTCTATTATTAATATTTCTATTTAACAAATGAGGGAAATTAGTCTCATACCATATAGAGGCAGAGCAGGGATTATGAATTTAATTACTAAATATTAGGCTCTTCTATAAAAATGTGGCTTTAGCGTATTGGAGTCCATATTTCTAAATTACTACATTTTCCGTTTGTATATGAAAGTACTCATTCCACAGGTTTAAATAACAGTTATGTCCAGAGGAAAGCTTTGCTTCATTCAGAGCGCTTTAAAGAATGGTGCCTGTCTACCTCATGTAGTGTTGTGAGGAATGGCTGACACCTGCTTGGCACTCTGCAGCTTCGGTGTCCATGTTCCTCAGCATTCTGCCTTTGAGTGTTCTGCCCCAGATGCCATGACTGGAAGGGATTCTAATCTATTTCTTGTAATTGGAGAGCTATTTTATTGAAACAGATCCAAGAGGAGAACTGATTCCCAGGCTGTCCCCAACCCAGGCCAATTGACATCAGTGCTCCTTAGTTATGTCCTTGATATAGTTTTGAACTTAAAAAACTTTTGACTTACCTAATGAAAATTATATGAATACAGATTTCTAAGATATCAACTGCTAATAAGAACCATCAAATACTTAATAATGATTTTCTTTGCTTGATCAGAGATCTCTACAGGAGAGATCTCCACAGGAAGAAGATCGGCTATTCAGTAAGTGGAACTTTTCCCACTGAGCCAGACCTAAAGCAAAACCCCAGGAATTCAATCTGCCCCAGGAACAGGTATCTTTCCACTGAGAAATGGGACAAAGAAGGTGTTTATTGATGGTATTAAAAATACATTTCTTTTGAAGTGCTCTAGTGTGCTGGTTAAAATCCAGTTTGGATAATTATTTTCTTTTCATAGAAATTCCACCTATAATTATAACTGCCAACTCCAATTTCACCAGCAGTTTGAATTCTAAATAGCCTTTCTTTGACACACATTTTTCTTTAGTTCCACTTTGCAATTTCTGGCCAACTCCCTTCCCCTCCCAACCCCCTACCCCACCCCCACTGTAATTGACTGACTGGGATGAAGTAGCACAGCTAAATATTTTGGGGCATAATAAAGTGATTTGAAATGAATGGCATTATATTAAAGTGATGTAGTTAGTGCTTATTAAAATGCAATCTGATTATGTAGACTTTCGTAGGTTTTTGGAATTCCTCTGATGGTGAATACTTTTGGCTTTTTCACTTGTGATACCCTCTAAACCTAGAACTCGATGTACTATATTCTTTTTTTATTATACAAGTTTCAGGTGTATAGAACTGCAGTCAACATCTGTATATACTAAAGAGTGATCACCACCATAAGTCTGGTTATCATCCATCACCATACAGTTGGCTTTCACCCATTTCTACTCTGGTAACCACTCATCTATTTTCTATATCTATTAGTTTTTGTCATATTTTTATTGTTTTTATTTTTAGATTCCACATTTGAGTAAAATCATGTGGTATTGGTCTTCCTCTGACAGATTTATTTCACTTATTTTCACTCAAAATCCCATCTATGTTGTTGCAGATGCCAGGATTTCATTCTTTTTTATGGCTCAGTAGTATTCTGTTATTCAATGGAAGGACTGATGCTGAACCTGAAGTGCCAGTACCTTTGTCACCTGATGCAAAGAGCCAGGTCATTGGAAAAGACCCTGATGCTGGGAAAGATTGAGAGCAGGAGGAGAAGGGGCAACAAAGGATGAGATGATTGGATGACATGAGTTTGAGCAAATTCTGAGAGGTAGTGAAGGACAGGGAAGCCTGGCATGCTGCAGTCCATGGGGTCTCAGAGTTGGATATGACTGAGCAACTGAACAACACAAGTCTTCCATTATAGATATAGATGTGGTATACACACACACACACACACACACACACACACACACACACACACACCCCACATCTTCATCCATTCATCCACTGTGGGACATTTCGATTGTTTCCGTATCTTGGCTACTGTAAATAATGCTTTAGTGAAAATATATTTTCTCATCTATGTTTTCTTGTCCTTTGGAGAAATACCTAGAAAACTAGCTTGTTCATATGGTAGTTCTGGTCTTAAGTTTTTAAGGAATCCCCATTCCCTTTTCCATAGTGATTGTGTACTTTATCCTTTAACTTTAAAAAATAAATATGTGAGTGTGTTACCTGCCTGATGAAAACATATTCATGCTGTTGGTTTTCATTTCATAAAGTATGAGATGTTAGTCACTCAACTGTGTCCTACTCTTTGTGATCCCTTGGACTGTAGCCCACCAGGCTCTTCTGTCCTTGGAATTCTCCAGGCAAGAATACTGGTGTGGGTAGCCATTCCCTTCTCCAGAAGATCTTCTCAACCCAGGGATCAAACCTGGGTCCCCTGTGTTGTAAGAAAATTTGTTACCATCTGAGCCACAAGGGAAGCTCCATAGTATGACATATATGAAAGACAAAGCACTTCAAATAGAAAACACACAGTACTTCACTAACACATATATCAAACTCCTTCCTTCAACTAAGAAATATATGAAGGTTAATTTGTTTTTCTTCTTAAGACCTTATAGTTTTAAAATTGAGTGAACTAAAAATAAAAAAAAAAATTCCTTAGAACTAGTCTTCAGAAGAGTTAAGTTATATCTTAGGGTAAAAGCGGTTTTGAGAACTAATTTCTTTATTAACTATGGATATACTTATTCTTCCATCCTTTCACATCACTGTTCTTATCCCCAAAACTCAGAGTAGCATGATTAGCTTCTTATTCTTTATTCCTGTTTGTGTGTGTTTCATGTCTTCCCATTCCTTGCACCCTCCTTTAAAAATTGAGTGTACATAATGAATTTTGAATTTCAGCTTTTAATTAATGCCTATGTAATGCACAATAATCACTATTCAGATAAACTAAACTAAATCTCTTTGAAACACTGAGAACTTTGAAAAGACATTAATGAATAGTTACTGTGCACTAATTGTAAGACAGACATATTAAAATGTTAGATATAAATGATTGTTACTTTTATTTTCACGAACTAAAAGTTGACATCAAAGCTCTAGGCCTCACAGCATGCCTTGAGTAAAGCCTGATTTATATAACTGCTCTTCTTATTCCCTAGCCTGAGTTTCAGTCATCTAAGGCCAATTGTTATGATATATCATTGCAGTCAGCAATGGCAACAGTACATGAACCTCCTTTGTCAACACATAAGTCAATCCTATTGCCAATCTCCAGTTCCAGCTTGTATTATTCTTATTGTATCAACAGAGTAAAATTAAATCCCTGCCAGTACCCTTTTTCTTATAGTTAGGGAGGAGAACAAGCATACACCATGAAAAAACTTGTTACTCATCTAGGTGATGTAATTCAGAGGGTATTATTAGATGTTCCTACCTCAAGGTAAAGGCAACAGGCAAGAACATGGAAAATAGGAAGCTTAAATAAACAAAATCCATATTTGAAAAATAGAGGGATTCTAACTAAAGTTTTCTTAGATCAGCAAATGGAACTCTCACATACCTGTCTGATAAGATATGCCCTCAAGTTTCTGAGAGGGCTATTTAATACTTATGAACTGAAAAGTATTTCCTCCTTGATCCAACTTTATTAAGGCTCCTTTGAGCCTTCTTTTTGACTAGGTCCTGCCCTTGGCTGCCTGAGCCCAGTTTTTAGCAAAGAATCTGGTTGAATCCAGTTTCACCAGGGATCCTGCTATCTTAGTGAGAATTCTTCCACGCTTGATAACCTTCCACCTCTGATATTTAATCAAGTTCCTCTTAGTAGTTTTCTATCCAAAGATTCCCTCACCCTGCCCTTTGGCTGTATATCCCCAGCTGTCCCATTTTATTCAGAGTTGAGTTCACTGTTTCTCTCCTATTAAAATAATCTCTCTCCCTTATTCCAATAATCTTGAATAAAGTCTTCCTTGAACATTTAATGGCAGTAGTTGCCACTTTCCTTTGACAGAATCAAAAGGGTGCATTTGATCCAAATACCTTCCATCATAGTCTACCACAATATGAAGCATTCACTTACAGTTTTTGAATGGCAGACTTAAAAATGCTAATATATAATGTAGAAGGGCATGTATTAACATTCATATGCCTTTGGGATCCATAACAGATAACTTTTAATAAGGCATCTAGAAAGCAGTTACAGGATGCAGAGTTTATCTGCTGAGAGTAGATGTCTACCTAGGACCACAGTGGGGGATCTCAGGCAGTTTGACTTTGGGTTGGAGGATAGTTCACAAATGAGGCATAAGGTGCCAAAAGGAAAGCAAAGAGGAAAGCAATAAAATGGATTGGGTATACTGAAGAGATGACAAACTATAGTTAGATTCTTCTGTACCTCAGGTTTATATGCTCTCACTGCAAAATAAGCTCTAGCAAACACCTTGGCTAGCACTGGAAAGAATAATGTCACGAGAGGATTCTCCTAATAGCTTACTGAGTTTTACGAATGAAAGAGAACTTCAGTTTTTTAAATTTTGATCTAGAAATCTTAGCTGAAAATTTTGCTTATCTCTCTTAGGTGTGAGAGCAAGGTGGAACCAAACTCTACTGTCAAATACCAAAAATCTTAACAAAAAATAGACAAACAAATATTTATTTTTTATAATTTGTAAAATGTTTAAACATGTCCCATCTTTGAATACTGTTAGTATAAGTGAAGTGAAGTGAAGTCGCTCAGTCATGTCCGACTTTTTGTGACCCCAGGGACTGTAGCCTATCAGGCTCCTCCATCCATGGGATTTTCCAGGCAAGAATACTGGATGGGTTGCCATTTCCTTCTCCAGGAGATCTTCCCCACCCAGGGATTGAACCCAGGTCTCCTGCATTGTAAACAGACGCTTTACCTTCTGAGCCACCAGGGAAGTTAGTATAAGTGGAATATACTAATTAGATTGATTTCAAGGTTCAGTGAGTTATTTGCTCTGAGCCACACATATTCCTTTCTCATCAATTTTAAGGCCAAGAGCAAGCACTGACAACAGTTAACTGGTTTTCTAGGACAATCTTTAACAGAAGAAAACCAAAGTTAACAGACTTGTGAAAGCTTTGAACCCAAGACCTTGACCAAGTTTTGATCTATTATAAGACAAAAGCATTGAGAAAGACAAAATCACTATCATCATATAGACCATGTGTTTGAACACATTTTATAGAACTTACACTACTCTCTAAGGATTATAGTATTATTCTCCAGATTCACACTTATGAATCCAGAAAATGCCAGTTGTCAAAGCTTTGGAAGTAACCATTTCTTTTCTTACCTAGGGAAAGATTATTCTCATTCTAATAAGAGCCTGGTGATTTTATTTATTTTACTGCAGTAGATGGTTACTGGAAGGGATAGCACTGTATGATAGAGTTGTGTTGCAAGGTGAATTTTTTTCAACATATTTACAATGACATATTACTATGATACCTGGTTTGAAAATAAATGATTTCCATAGGTCATTTTGTCTATTTAAATGTGAGTTATTGTTGTTGTCATTGTTGTTCAGTCACTAAGTCATGTCTGACTCTTGGTAAGCCCATGAACTACAGCATGCCAGGCTTCTCTGTCCATCATTATCTCCCTGAATTTCTTCAAACTCATATCCATTGAGTCAGTAATGCCATCCAACAATCTTATCCTCTGTCACCCCCAACTCCTCTTGCCCTCAATTCTTCCAAGCAACAGGGTCTTTTCCAATGAGTCAACCTTTCGCATCAGGTAGCCAAAGTATTGGAACTTTAGCTTCAGCATCAGTACATTCAATGAATATTCAGGGTTGATTTCCTTTAGGATTGACTGGTTTGATTTCCTTGCTATCCACAGGACTCTCAAGAGTCTTCTCTAGCACCACAGTTTGAAAGCGTCAGTTCTTTAGTGTTCAGCCTTCTTGATGGTCCAACTCTCACATCCATACGTGACTACTGGATGTGTAGTCCAGTAGTCATGTATGTAGTCCATGTATGGATGACTGCACAGACCTTTGCTGGCAAAGTGATATCTCTGCTTTTTAAAGCACTGTCTAGGTTTGGCATAGCTATTCTCTGAAGCATAGCTTGGAGAATTTTGAGCAAAATCTTGCTGGCATGTGAAATGAGTGTAATTGTATGGTAATTTGAACATTCTTTGGCACTGCCTTTCTTTGGTATTGGAATGAAAACAGGCCTTTTCCAGTCTTGTGGTCAAGCTGAGTTTTTCAAATATGCTGGCATAATGAGTGCAGCACTTTAGCAGCAGCATCTTTTAAGATTTGAAATAGATCAGCTGAAATTCCATCACTTCTACTAGCTTTGTTAGTAGTAATGCTTCCTAAGGCCCACTTGACTTCACACTCCAGGATGTCTGACTCTAGGTGAGTGACCACATCATTGTGGTTAACTGGGTCATTAAGAGCTTTTTTTGTATAGTTCTTCTGTGTATTCTTGCCATTTAAATCTTTTCTGCTTCTGTTAGGTCCTTGCCTTTTTTGTCCTTTATTGTGCCCATCTTTGCATGAAATATTCCCTTGGTAACTCTAGTTTTCTTGAAGAGATTGCTAGTCTTTCCCATTCTGTTGTTTTCCTCTATTTCTTTTCATTGGTCACTTAAGAAGGCTTTATTATCTCTCCTTACTATTCTTTGAAACTCTGCATTCAGTTGGATATATCTTTCCCTTTCTCCCTTGCCTTTGGCTTCTCTTTTCTCAGCTATTTTTTAAGGCATCCTCAAACAACCACTTTGCCTTCTTACATTTCTTTTTATTGGGGATGATTTTGATCATCACCTCCTATACAATGTTACAAACCTTTGTTGATAGTTGTTTAGGCACTCTGTCTACCAGATGTAGTCCCTTGAATCTATTGATCACCTCCACTGTATAATGGTCAGGGATTTGATTTAGGTTATACCTTAACGGCCTAATGGTTTTCCCTACTTTCTTCAATTTAAGCCTGGATTTTGTAATAAGGAGCTGATGATCTGAGGCCCAGTCAGCTCTAGGTCTTGTTTTTGCTGACTGTGTAGAGCTTCTCCATCTTCAGCTGCAGAGAATATAATCAGTCTGATTTCAGTACTGATCATCTGGTGATGTCCATGTGTAGAGTTGTCTCTTGTGTTGTTGGAAGATGGTGTTTGCTAGAAGACTGTCTCTTTGTTGCTGGAACACTAAATATGGATAATACTAACTTACTCTGAATAGTAGGGGGAGAAAATTAACAGAAGAGTGTTAAATCCTTTTATTCAAGTGAATAAAAATAATAATGGGAAAAGATGAACATTATTCCCATAATTCCCTAATAGCAGTATATATACTTTGGTGAAAACAAAACTAATCTTTATGCTAAATTTTATATTAGATTCTACAAGTATCTGTGTCAGAATCAAAAGCTGCTTTCATGGCTCCTCCTATTAAATTCAAGGGGTATTGTCCAAGTGCATCAAACTGGTCAGATGTTGCCAGTTCCAACAAAGAATCTGATGAGAATCAGGCCATTTGAATGTAATTAAGACAGAACAGTAAATGCCAAAGCTCTTCTACTTTCACAGAAGAAAGATACTTCTAGTGAATGTAAAGTGAGCATAAAGGACAGTTGTGTGGAGTAGGGAAGTATGAATAGAGTCAGGAAGTCACCACTTACATGCCAGTCCACCAAGCACTTCAGAGGTCACCCAATCAGACATCACTCAGGAAGTCTTTTCAACTCTGTAAGCATGTGTTTCATTATAGACTCTAAGACTGACACTGAAAAAGGCTGAAAAAACTCAGTGCCTTTGAATGAATACAATATCATGTGAGACTTTCCACTTTACAACAGGAATGTTTTAGCCTGTATGTAATATAGTTAACAACTGTCATACACTCACTAATGCAGCCTGATTTTCTCATAGATAAGTTCTCCTCCATTGCTCCCCAAAATTCAATAGCCTAAATCAAACAGGAGATTTCTCAGAGGATTGCCTTCTTGCTCAAGTTGCCAGACCCATGAAACTGCTTTCACAGATTTTCAAGAAGCCTATTGATCTACTTGGATTCATCTGCTGGAACATGCACAACTTCTAATTTCTCTGCCTTCCTTCCTCCAATATGTCTTTGCTTCATTTCCCCTGGGGTTTTCATTTACCAAAAAGTTTGCTATAAAAATGACCTGTAATACATCCATTTCAGCACTTTTCTATCCATCCACTAAAATCCATTCTTCAGAGCTCAAAAAAACCAGGATTTAATCATTATAAGGAGCCAAACACTCTAAAGAAATACTTTTTGAATGATGTGATACATATAGTACATCAACTTGCAGCTATAGAAGACAAAGATTAACTATCTTAAATATTTAGATACACATATGTGTACACACATAATATATGCATAAATACATCACACATATATATTATGTATGTGTTCATAAAAGTAAAAAACTAGAAGGCAGTGAATAAGCCCCACATGCATATAATAAGCACACATGCATTCTACTTGTAGTGCTTAATTAAAAAGCATTTTCTTGCTCCTCAACTACTGTTTATGGTCCTCAGATGAAAAACTGAAATTTAAGCTGTCAAACTTCCCAGAAAAGGGAAACCCTTGTGCATTGTTGGTGGGAATGTAAATTAGTATAGGCATTGTGGAAAATAGTACTGAGATTCCTCAAAAAATTAAAAACAGAACTACCATATGATTCAGCAGTTCTGCTGATGGGTTTTTATCCAAAGGAAATGAAATCACTATCTTGAAGAGATGTCTGTACCCTGATGTTCATTTGGCTATTTATAATAGCCAAAACATGAAAATAACCTAAATGTCGATTATATAAATGGAATATTATTCCACCATAAAAGGGAAGAAAATACTGTTATTTGTGAAAACATGGGAGCACCTTGAGAGCATTATGATAAATGAAATAAGCCAGATGAAAAAGACAAATACTGTATGTTCTCATTGATATGAGGAATCAAAAAATACCCAAACTCCTAGAAAGAGAGAATGGATTGGTGGTTGCCAGAGGTGGGGCTTGCAGGGTGGGTGGGAGAAATGTGTGAAGGTGATCAAAAGGCATACACTTTCAGTTATAAGATAAATAAGTTCTAAGGATAAAATGTTCAGCATAATGACTATAGGTAACAAAACTGTATTGTATATTTGAAAATTGCCAAGAAAGGAGATCTTAAAAGTTCTCACTACAATAAAAATTATGATAAAAGATCATTTTCTCTGGGATCAGTGATTGTTGGGTTGTTGACTGTACAAACTTCTAGTCAGTGCTTGGTTGAGGAACTGAGACACTAACAAAATATACACTATCATTGACAAAAACAAAAGGAAACAAAACAAAACTTTTCTACGTCTAAAGTACCACTCTTTACTTAAAACTTCCATGATCTTTTAAAAACGGCATTGTATTCTGTGACTGTTTGTTCCATATGATACTTACATATGTGTGTTATAAAAATTCATTCCGCCTTATCCATTTATAAATCAAATTTGCCCAATTGCTATTCATGACATGACCCTCAAATCCTTTGCCCTCTTGCCCTTCCATTGCTCCTGCTTTGCCAATTTCCACTTCTGAGTGAGCCTCATTTTCTGTTTCTGTTCTCAGAGCTTCTGACTATTGCTGGATCCACTATAATTTCATGCTGTATGTTCACTGGTTCTGAGAGATCCTTTGTTTCATCTCTTGTTGATTTTTATTTTATTTCTATAAGTGACAGTTCCAACTGATGTGAATTATGCTTCAGCTCTTAACTCTAACTTTCTAACGTTTAGTTAGCTCTTAACTCTAATTCTAAAAGAAGTGTGAATTCTTTTAATTTTCTAATTTTATTCTTACTTTATTTTTTCTTATTAGTATTAATGTTCCATCTGGCCTTTTTATTCCCTAATTTATAAGGTAACACTGAGAAAAGTTATAATTTAAGTAGGAAGACCCAAACCGACTTACATGAAATAATCACTACTATTTGAGGGCTTATCTTGGTATATGAGCTACCCCTTCCTCATATGTCTTCCTTCCAAATTCATTTCTTTGTATGTCCTCCCCTTCTGAATTCACATCTTTAAAATGCCCTCCATTTCTTAGATCAGGCTTAATCCAGTTCTTCTTGAAAGTCTTCTTTCAAGACTAGACCATACTGATGTTACTAGACTACACTGGTGTTACTAGACTACACTGATCTCTCCTTGTCCTAAATTTTTATTGCTTTAGTGTTTTCACATGTCAACATGGTATTTGCTACACTTTGCAATGCTCTCAAAAAGTAGGGACAGATGTCTCCTATGATATCTATGCAACAATTTTATATATAGTTCTAGGTACCCATCAATAATTTAGCAAATTCCAGTTCACCCGACTGTTAAGAGTTACTGTTTTTGCTTAGAAGTTTCCTTTTTCTGAAAGTGTTTATTGTCTTCTGAGCTCGGGAATATTCCTCTTTTGTGACTGTTCTACACTGTCCTCTTAGCCCTCCTTGCTTGGTGTGTGTGCTAAATTTATAATTAGACTTCCTAGAATATTGCCTCAGTTTTTCATTTGTAAATATATATATTTTTTTTAATTTTCTTTACTTTATTGTGTTGGTTTTGCCATACAATGACATGAAACCGCCATGGGTTTACATATGCTCCCCCTCCAGAACCCCCTTCCCTCTTCCCTCCTGATTCCCTCCCCCTGGGACATCTCGGTGCACCAGCCCCAAGCATCAACCCTGGGCTGGCAATTGATTTCACATATGATAATTAACATGTTTCAATGCCATTATCCCATAACATCCCACCCTTGCCCTCTTCCACAGAGTCCACGAGTCTGTTCTATACATCTGCATTCCTTTTGCTGTCTCGCATGCAGGGTTCTCGTTACCATCTTTCTAAATTCCATATATATGCATTAGTATACTGTATTGTTGTTTTTCCTTCTGGCTTACTTCACTCTGGATAATAGGCTCCAGTTCTGTCTATCTGAGTAGAACTGATTCAAATGAATTTTTTTTAAAGGCTGAGTAATATTCCATTGTGTATATGTACCACAGCTTTCTTATCCATTCGTCAGTTGATGGGCATCTAGGTTGCTTCCATGTCCTGGCTATTGTAAACAATGCAGCGATGAACATTGGGGGTACACATGGCTCTTTCAGTTCTGGTTTCCTCGGTGTATATGCCCAGCAGTGGGATTGCTGGGTCATATGGCAGGTCTATTTCCAGTTTTTGAAGGAACCTCCACACTGTTCTCCATAGTGGCTGTACTAGTTTGCATTCCCACCAACAGTGTAAGAGGGTTCCCTTTTCTCCACATCCTCTCCAGCATTTATTGCTTGTAGATTTTTGGATTGCAGCCATTCTGACTGGTGTAAAGTGGTACCTCATTATGGTTTTGATTTGCATTTCTCTGATAATGAGTGATGTTGAGCATCTTTTCACGTGTTTGTTAGCCATTTTTATGTCTTCTTTGGAGAAATGTCTGTTAAGTTCTTTGGCCCACTTTTTGACTGGGTTGTTTATTTTTCTAGAATGGAGCTGCAGGAGTTGCTTGTATATTTTTGAGATTAATTGTTTGTCTGTTGCTTCATTGGCTATTATTTTCTCCCATTCTGAAGGCTGTCTTTTCACCTTGCTTATAGTTTCCTTTGTTGTGCAAAAGCTTTTAATTTTAATTAGGTCCCATTTGTTTATTCGTGTTTTTATTTCCAATATTCTGGGAGGTGGGTCATAGAGGATCCCGCTTTGGTTTATATAAGAGAGTATTTTGCCTATGTTATCCTCTAGGAGTTTTATAGTTTCTGGTCTTATGATTAGATCTTTGATCCATTTTGAGTTTATTTTTGTGTATGGAGTTAGAAAGTGTTCTAGTTTCATTCTTTTACAAGTGGCTGTCCAGTTTTCCCAGAACCACTTGTTAAAGACATCGTCTTTTCTCCATTGTATATTCATGCCTCCTTTGTCAAAGATAAGGTGTCCATAGATGTGTGGATTTATCTCTGGGCTTTCTATTTTGTTCCATTGATCTATATTTCTGTCTTTGTGCCAGTACCATACTGTCTTAATGACTGTGGATTTGTAGTATAGCCTAAAGTCAAGTAGGTTGATTCCTCCAGTTCCATTCTTCTTTCTCAAGATTGCTTTGGCTATATGAGGTTTTTTGTATTTCCATACAAATTGTGAAATTCTTTGTTCTAATTCTCTGAAAAAGACCTCTGGTAGCTTGATAGGAATTGCATTGAATCTATAGATTGCTTTGGGTAGTATACTCATTTTCACTATATTGATTCTTCCAATCCACAAACACAGTATATTTCTCCATCTATTTGTGTCCTCTTTGATATCTTTCATCAGTGTTTTATAGTTTTCTATATATAAGTCTTCCTCAATATTTGCAAATCAATCAATGTAATACACCACATTAACAAATTGAAAAATAAAAACCACATGATTATCTCAATAGATGCAGAGAAAGCCTTTGACAAAATTCAACATCCATTTATGATAAAAATCCTCCAAAAAGCAGGAATAGAAGGTACATTCCTCAACATAATATAAGCTATATATGACAAACCCACAGCAAACATTATCCTCAATGGTGAAAAACTGAAAGCATTTCCCCTGAAGTCAGGAACAAGACAAGGGTGCCCACTCTCACCACTACTATTCAACATAGTTTTGGAAGTCTTGGCCACAGCAATCAGAGCAGATAAAGAAATAAAAGGGATCCAGATTGGAAAAGAAGAAGAAAAACTCTCTCTGTTTGCAGATGACATGATCCTCTACATAGAAAACCCTAAAGACTCTACCAGAAAATTACTAGAGCTAATTAGTGAATATGGTAAAGTTTCAGGATACAAAATCAACACACAAAAATCCCTGGCATTCCTATACACTAACAGTGAGAAAACAGAAAGAGAAATT
>ML664176.1:10791205-10807880 GCA_007570785.1 Antilocapra americana | reverse complement strand
GGATTAAGTTTGTTTCATATTTATTCTCAGCATTCAGGAACTTACTGTAAGGGATACCAGTGTGTATTTTTAAGTGCATAAGAGCAATATTCTAAGGAAGAGCATTATTTAAATGGAAGAAATAGACTATTTTTGAGACACCACTTAATGCCTACATCTACTTCTTGACTGATAATGTTCCCTTTCTCAAATATGTAATGTATCTGTGTGTGAATGTTTTTTATGTCATTTGTGTGCATTATCGTCTTTCTTCCTTTCTTTCCCCTCCCACCCCTACCCCGACTCTCCTCTTGGGTGTATGTTGTTCAGTATGTTGGCTTATAGTTACAGTGGCTATTGACTACTTGAAATGTGGGTAGTCCAAATAGAAATGTGCTCTAAGTATAAAATACACAGAAATTCAGTAATTTTAGTAAAAAATGTAAAAAAATTACAATTTTTCTATTGATTGCCCAAGATATAATATTTTTAGAAATCAGTCTATATAAAATAAAATATGATATTGAAGTTAATTTGCTTCTTTAAATTTACTTTTTAAATATAGTTGTTAGCTTAAATTAAGCATGTGCCTCAAGTTTATGACTCGAATTAAATTTTATCAAACAGTGCATTCTAAACCAGCTGAAGGATTGGATGCCTTTTCCTTTTCCTTCCTTTTCACTTCATTCCTTCTTTCCTTCCTCCGTTCCTTCTTTTTTCCTTTTTTCTTCAATGTGAAGGGAAAAACCCTGTAAATAGAGGTGCTTGATAGTAGCACAACAAAATTTGAGTAGTCAAAGTGGTCACAATTTTGGGAGAAAGATTATCTGAAATAACTTTATGGGCATTAAAATTTAACTGGCAATGAATAGAAGAAATTCTATTTGGACTTCCCATCTCCTACTTTAGACTTCCCTGGTGGCTCAGACAATAGAGTGTTGCCTACAATGCTGGAGACCTGGGTTCGATCCCTGGGTCGGGAAGATCCTCTGGAGAAGCAGATACTCACTCCAACCCACTCCAGTACTCTTGCCTGGAAAATCCCATGGATGGAGGAGCCTAGTAGGTTACAGTCCATGGGGTTGCAAAGAGTCGGGCAGAACTGAGCAACTTCACTTTCACTTTCATCTCCTACTTTAAGCTTGGTTAAAAAACAGGAACTAAATTATGTCACTCAGGATCTGTGAAGTCTATCCTAATTCCCTTCTATTTGGAAATTGTTGCTTGGGAAACATGCAAATCTGAGCACAAAAACTCCCAACAAATATTATCCACTACAATTTCACAATAATAGGTAAAATTTCAAGAACTAATTTAAGGGCAGCTATTATGACAGATTACTTACGAGATCAAAATATTTTATCCAATACTATCTGCTGTTTGGGAGGTAGACAGTCCTTTTAGTTTAATCAGTGATGCAAATTAGTTTGCTTCTGTGAACTCTGGTTATGTTCTTTAATGCCAAATTAAAAAAAAATTCTTCAATAAAAGGGAGACAAAGGAATTAGAAAAGTTTATCTTTTGGCAAAATTTGGTAATCTACCAAATTTCTTTCAAAAATTGACATCTGTCAGATTTACAAAATGCATACCAAAAATTCAGAATTGTTTTCTTTTTTCTCTGTGAAGAAGAGTTAATGCATTAGTAACTAATTTTATGGCTTCTATAATAATGTTTAGAGAAAACAAGAAAGGTTGAATTTGAACAATCTCTGTTCAGCCTTCACTGATAATTGATTCACAACATATAATTTTCTCCAGTGTGTATACAAAAGGCCAAACCTGGAAAGAGTAGAATTAATTCCCTAAAGGAAATGAAAAATGCAAACTTTTCTATTTAAATAACAAAAAAGACAGTTACATTTTTTTCAACTTTGTTTTAAACAAATTATTTCAGTTTAAATAAGAACAAACACATCTTTTCTAATAATTTTAAATTACTTTCTCTAATGACATTCCCCTATCTATATAGTATAAGAAGTTTTTAGATACAAAAAACATAAATACTATTTTGAGAATTTATTTTTGCCTATTAACTTTGTTAGAACACATTTTTAATGACCTATTAAAAGAGAAACTTCAAAGTGTCCCTTTGGGACTTTGTTGTAGAAGAGTTCTAGACTAAGGTTTGTTAAATCCTATCTAGTCTATCCTCATAGCTGATGGAATTAGACATTTTAAATAACAAATGCTAAAAAACAAGAAAAACAAACAAACAAACAAAAGGCTAGTCCTATTTGCTGGGTCAGTAAAGGAGGCATTAATGTTCCCATCCTTTTCCTCTATCATGGGTTCTGAGATGACATTCTCTCACTTGTCATTGTTTTCTCTTTTAGGTGGCATTATGTGTCTGATGATGGATGCAAGTGTTAATGGCTCCCCTTGGTCCATTGATCTGCTTTCTGTGCCACTGGGACTAAGGTGGAAGTTTGATTTCTCAGGAAATCTCTTCCTCACAGGGTGTTTGATCACCATAGTCCTTGTCTGTGACCCTTCATTTTTGTCACTGATTCCATGGAAGGATATAAATTAGTATCATGAGGGTAAACTGAAGTAATGAATTAAGCCCCAAATATCAGTGGTTTAATAAAACAAAGGTTTTTTTTGTTTGTTTATATTTCATGTCCAGTGAAGGTCAGTGGTGACGGTGTATGGAATTCTGCTCCATATAGTTGCTCAGAGATTCATGCTTGCTGAGCTACCAAACTGTGGTTGTTGTTTTTGTTCAGTTGTTCAGTCCCTAAGTCATGTCCAACTCTTTGCTGCTCCATAAATTGCAGCACATCAGGCTTCCCTGTCCTTCACTATCTCCTGGAGTTTGCTCAAACTCATGTTAAATGAGTTGGTGATGCTGTCCATCTATCTCATCCTTTGCCACCCCCTTATCCTCCTACCTTCAGTCTTTCCAAGCATCAGGGTATTTTCCAATGAGTTGGCTCTTTGCATTAGGTGGTCAAAGTATTGGAGCTTCAGCTTCAACATCAGTCCTTCCAATGAATATTCAGTGTTGATTTCCTTTAGGATGGACTGGTTTGATCTCCTTGTAGTCCAAGGGATTCTCAAGAGTCTTCTCCAGCACTACAGTTCAAAAGGATCAATTCTTCAGTGCTCAGCCTTCTTTATGGTCCAACTCTCACCTCCATACAAGACTAATGGAAAAACCATAGCTTTGACTATATTGGGAAACTTTATTGGCAAACTGATATCTCTGCTTTTTACTATGCTGTATAGGTTTGTCATAGCTTTTATGCCAAGGAGCAAGCATCTTTTAATTTTGTGGCTGCAGTTACTATCTGTGGTGATGTTGGTGCCCAAGAAAATAAAATGTCACTGTTTCCACTTTTCCACCATCTATCGGCCATGAAGTGATGGGACTGGATGCCAGGATCTTTATTTTTTGAATGTTGAATTTTAAGCCAGCTTTTTCACTCCCCTCTTTCACCCTCATCAAGAGGCTCTTTAGTTCCTCTTCACTTTCTGCCATTAGAGTGGTATCACCTATATATCTGTATATCATCTGTATATCTGTATATGATCTATATATTTAAATGACACTTGCTCCTTGGAAGAAAAGCTATGACCAACCCAGAGAGCATATTAAAAGACAGAGACTTTACTTTCCCAACGGAGGTCCATCTAGTCAAATCTATTGTTTTTCCAGTAGTTATGTATGGATATGATAGTTGGACTATAAAGAAAGCTGAACCCTGAAGAACTGATGCTTTTGAACTGTGGTTTTGGAGGAGACTCTTGAGAATCCCTTGGACTGCAAGGAGATCAAACCAGACAATCCTAAAGGAAATCAATCCTGAATATTCATTGGAAAGACTGATGCTGAAGCTGAAACTCCAATACTTTGGCCACCTTATGTGAAGAACTGACTCATTCGAAAAGACCCTGATGCTGGGAAAGATTGAAGGTGGGAGGAGAAGGGGATGATAGAGGATAAGATGGTTGGATGGCCTCACCAACTCAATGGATATGAGTTTGAACAAGCTCTGGGAGTTGGTGATGGACAGGGAAGCGAGGAGTGCTGCAGTCCATGGGGTCTCAAAGAGTCAGACATGACTGAGGGACTGAACTGAACTGAATTGATCTGTATATCTGAGGATGTTGATATTTCTCCCAGCAGTCCTGATTCTAGGTTGTGTTTCATCCAGTCCAGCATTTCGCATGATGCACTCTGCATGTAAGTTAAATAAGCAGAGTGACAATATACAGTCTTGTCATATTCCTTTCCCAATTTTGAACAAGTTTGTCTTTCCATGTCTGGTTCTAACTGTTGCTTCTTGTCCTGCATGTAAGTTTCTCAGCAGACAGGTAAGTTGGTGTGGTATTCCCAACTCTTTAGGAATTTTCCATTGTTTGTTGGTGGCTCACATGGTAAAGAATCTGCTGGCAACGTGGAAGACCTGGGTTCAATCCCTGCATCAGGAAGATCCCCTGGAGAAGGAACGGGCAGTCCACTCCAGTATTCTTGCTTGGAGAATTCCATGGACAAGGAGCCTGGTGGGGTATATTCTAAGGGGTCGTAAAGAGTTGGACACAAATGAGAGCCTAACACATATACACAGTCAAAGTCTTTAATGTAGTCATCGAAGTAGAAGTAGAGTTTTTTTGAATTCTCTTGTCTTTTGGTTTCATGTTATTCCAGCAGGGAAAGAGCAAACTGGAGGATTGTGCATTGACTTTTAAAAGCTTTGACTTAGAAGTGACACGCATCCTTCTGCTCATAGCTCATTGGTTAGAATCAGTCATATCCTAAGGAGCTATTAGGCGATTGTGACACAAGAAACGTGGATATTTGGTGTACAATAAATGTATCTGACATAATATTCCCTTTTGGTCATTAATATTCTCTTCTTTGTTCCTTTTAAACATAGAATATTTCCTTAAAAAAGACAAAGTTCCATCCAATTTTGAGCATTAAGCTCAAAGCTCAAGTCACATCCAATTTTGAACATTAAGCACAAAGCTCAAGTTCCATAAAACTTTGAGCATTAAACTCAAAATGTAGCAATGATACAAATCAATCTCTGTATCAGGTCTGAATGTGTTCCTCTTAGTGTAGAGTTGTATGAACTAAAAGATGAATTATCCCCCTCTTAGCAACCTGATCTGAAGTAGTAGAATATGTACAGGATAACTACAATCAGCCCTTCAGTTTAGAAATAGGAAAAATGAAGGCATGGCAGTCACTGGTCTTTAGCAATTTTGAAATACCAATGGCAGACACTGGGGAAGTGGAGGGGGGGCCTCTATCCCTACCCTGGGGTAGAGGAATGTTCCCTGGATAGACCTGGTTCTGAAAGAGCTTCTTTGTCCGTGTTCTCACTGGCCCTGATTGTGCCCCTTATGATATTCTTCTTTATCTTTTTCAGCCACTTCTGAAGCAGGCATTGAATAATACTATCTTTCTGGAGGGCATATAGTTTTTGAGGTGGCGGGGCTCTCTGGTGGTTCAGATGGTAGGGAGTCTGCCTGCAAAGTGGAAAAGCCAGGTTTGATCCCTGGGTTGGGAAGATCCCTTGGAGAAGGGAATGGCAACCCATTCCAGTATTTGTGCCTGGAGTATTCCATGGACAGAGGAACTCGGTGGGCTGCAATTCACATGATTGCGAAGAATCGGGCATAACTGAGTGACTGACACTTTCACTTTCATAGCTTTTGGAGTCCAATTCCTATTTCTTGAAGTTTGGGAGCCTGGATCATTTTATACCTCAAATAGTCACAAACTTGCAGTTTTCCTTTATAGTCAGTTTTCTTGAGTACTTAATAGGCTTTTGTTTGAATCAGATTATATAACCAGTTATATAACCTAATAACTAAACCAACAGTTATATTTGAGATAGTTCTTAGATCTCCCATATCTCTTTGTGTTTCTTCTCTCACATTCTCATCTCAAACTTTCTCTTTCTTACTTAATGATAGATACACTGAATCCAACTTTAGAATAATAGGTAGGTATGTGTGTGTATGTACTCAGTCACTAAGTCATGTCTAACTCTATGTGGCCCCTTGGACTGTAGCCCACTGGATTCCTCTGTCCATGGTATTTTCCAGGCAAGAATACTGGATGGGTTGCCATTTCCTCCTCCAGGGGATCTTCCCAATCCAGGGATTGAACCTGTGTCTCCTGCATTGGCAGGCGATCTTTATACTGAGCCACCAGGGGGAAAGCATATAATAGTTGTTATTGTTCAGTTGCTAAGCTTTGTTTGACCACTAAGCCAGTGACATGTGTTAGGTTTTTGTTATGGCAGGACCCCACTCCTGCTCCTGGCGTGAATTCTGTACTCATTAGATAGGCTAGACTATGCTATGTTAATAAATTTGCTCTGAAATATAATTGGCTTAACATAACACTGATCTATTTCTTGCTCATATTAAATGTCCAATGAAATAAAAGGCTCTGTACAGTGTAGTTTCTAACAGACTCAGTCTGGACAAGGCTTTTTTATTTTATAATGTTACTATTTCAGCATATAACCTGATGCTTTGTTCAGAAGGGGAAGAGGAAGCTACTATCTATTGGCTTTTGAATGTAAGACAGGTGGGAAATAAGAAGCAGAGTGGTATTCGCTTAGTAGTAAATATTTCTGTGGAGTAAATTCAGAGAGGCTCTTACTTAATATTAGCCAACATTGAGAAATAAAGGATATTTGTTCAGTAATAAAAATACTACTGAAAAATACTGTATCATCACTGATTTATGATACCAATCATAATATCTTAAAGACCAAGCCATATTTTATTTCTCCTTTCTTCAGACTATGGCTTTATTGTATCAGTATTAAAAAAAAGTTCTCTGTATGTAGTATGGTACTTACTCTTCTTTTTTCCTAATCTCTCTGAGAAAATTATAAGTATCTCAAATACTTACAAGAGCATTTTATAGAATATTTTGTTTTTATCCTTAAAGATGGAGGTGGCAGACAATAGTAAAGGGAAGACTACATTTTTTTCTAAGTATTATCAAAATTTCCCCAACGAGGTATTGTCAGGATCTAAAATTTTACCCTACTTGCAAGCTAACAAGCTTGTTCTACTGCTTCAGAGATGCTGATATAAGACACGATATTCCTGCTTCAGAGGCAAAGGACTTTATTATTCATTACTAAAGCAATGGTCAGGGTTTCACATTCACTTGAATTGGCTCCCTGTGTCCCCCAAGTCCCATGCAGATAGGCCCAAGTGGATGGCTGCACGTACAGTCGACTGCATTATAGGAGAGGAACACTAAGCTTGGGATTTGGAGAAGAGTCACTGCTTCTATAGTAAAAACAAACAAGCATATTTTTCGTGTAGAGAGGTATCACCTCATTTTTTAAGGCTGCTTGCTCAAACATGATCCTGATGAAACTGGCCATTAGAGCGTTTCCTTTTTGGCATACTTGGCAAGAATGTGGGGAGATGCTTGAGATGTCAAGGTGGGTGCATGGCTGTTTCCAATAACTGGTAGCAGATTTAAGACTAGAACTAGATCTCTCAGTTCCTAGTTTACTAAATTATACATAGCACTGTCACTGAAGGCAAAACTTTTTGATAAATTATCTTCATTCTGTTTGAAGTATTCTTTATTATCTTCTTTTTTGCATTGGGGTCATATTTTCCAGTCCTATTGACATACTGAATATTTTCTTCTGATAGATTTGTATTAAGATCACATGTTATGACTCTTAATTATCTCATATACAATAAGACCTAGTTGAAGACCAACAAATTTGTGCCAGTGTATTCTGAATTACAGGAAGTTTATCTTTTGAAAATATCATTATTTTACTTTTTAATTTGTTTTATACTTTGTTCTCATGGATTCCTTATTTTGTGCCAATCTATACTTGTGGTTTGGATTATACAATAAATTACAAGTCATGGCATCACAATGCTTATACAACCCATGCAAAAGAAAGTGAAAAACAAAAATGAAGAAGTGGAATGGAGTTGAATTCTAAGAGTGAAATGAGCGGCACAGAACGCAGGTTGATCAGGTGCCAGGAGAGTTAGAGATTTCTGGCTAAATGTGGTGAGGAAGGATTCATGGGTGAAATGGAGAAAGAAAGAAAGTTCTTAGAGAAGAGGGAAAAGAGTGAGTTCTATTGCTTTTTATAGTCTCTCTGATTTTTAGAGTAAGTGTTAAAAGAGCCTTTTTAATGGCAACCATATAGACATTTTCCTCATCCATTTTATTTACTGCTCAAACTTCAGTTCTTTGAAAAATGCCTTGTCCATGTTAGAAACTCATAAAAACAATTAATGAACGAGGGATACTGGTTGAGGAAGTGCATGGTTTGTATTATGTGACTTCAACATTCATCTTTTATACAGCCCACACATGCATATAATACACAGTCTACCTGTATATAGGTTCTCACTCAATGGATTATATCTCTCATATGGTTCTGATGAAAAGTAATTTCAAAATCAGTTCAGTTCAGCTGCTCGGTTGCGTCTGCAGCACACCAAGCTTCCCTGTCCATCACCAGCTCCCAAGCTTGCTCAAACTCATGTCCATTGAGTCGGTGATGTCACCCAACCATCTCATCCTCTGTCATCCCCTTCTCCTCCTGCCCTCAATCTTTCCCAGCATCAGGTCTTTTCCAATGAGTTAGTTCTTCTCATCAGGTGGCCAAAGTATTGGAGTTTCAGCTTCAGCATCAGTCCTTCCAATGAATATTTAGGATTGATTTCCTTTAGAATTAACTAGTTTGATCAGTTTCAAAATACCAACTGTAATATAGTCTGATCCTGGCCCTAGGGAAAGGGAGTGGATTTCAGTGCTGAAGTAAAAGACTTTTTAACCATTTCCAAATCTTCCTCAGTTGTATCCAAATCTTTCTTACTTTGTGAAATGCAGGGCCTCTTAGGGCAGCAGTGACTTGGCTCCTGTATACTCACATTGTGATTTTTTTTTTCAGCCTAACTTACCTCTGTATACTGCTCTTTGCATCCCACTTCTTCCTCCACTTACTCCTAATTGCAGGCTCAGGCTTGTGGAAGCCACAGCTGCTGGTGGAGAGTAGTGGAGCAAATCTACTATGCAATGGTAGTGGAGACAGCCTCCCTTTGTCTTGTTTCCAGGACATACTGAGCCCTGCTTGCAGAGCTTTAAGGAACAGGGGCAGCTTTAACACCCATGTGAAATCATAATAGGCCCATAGGAAGTGGACAAGCCTGGAACAGACTACTGCAGCTTGATGGAATGCCTAGCATTCTTGTCATCTGTCACCAATTCCTGACAATCTCACAGGTCTGCAGAGATTCTTGTCACCGTATTCTTTTGACCTTGGAAAAGTAGAATTGCTCTATTATTATTAAAATAGCTGGTTTTAGAAAAGGCAGAGGAACCAAAGATCAAATTGGCAACATTAGCTGGATCATCGAAAAAGCAAGAGAGTTCCAGACAAATATTTATTCCTGCTTTATTGACTATGCCAGAGCCTTTGACTGTGTGGATCACAATAAACTGTGGAAAATTCTGGAGGAGATGGGAATACCAGACCACCTGACCTGCCTCTTTAGAAACCTATATGCAGGTCAGAAAGCAACAGTGAGAACTGGACATGGAACAATAGACTGGTTCCAAATAAGAAAAGGAGTACACAAGGCTATATATTGTCACCCTGCTTATTTAACTTATATACAGAGTACATCATGAGAAAGGCTGGGCTGGAGGAAGCACAAGCTGGAATCAAGATTGCTAGGAGAAATATCAATAACCTCAGATGTGCAGATGACACCATCCTTATGGCAGAAAGTGAAGAATAACTAAAGAGCCTCTTGATGAAAGTGAAAGAGGAGAGTGAAAAAGTTGGCTTAAAGCTCAACATTCAGAAAACTAAGGTCAGGGCATGGTCCCATCATGGGAAATAAATGGGGAAACAGTAGAGACAGTGGCTGACTTTATTTTTGGGGGCTCCAAAATCACTGCAGATGGTGATTGCAGCCATGAAAGTAAAACATGCTCACTCTTTGGAAGGAAAGTTATGACCAACCTAGACAGCATATTAAAAAGCAGAGACATTACTTTGTCAACAAAAGTCCATTTAGTCAAGGCTATGTTTTTTCCAGGAGTCATGTATGAATGGGAGAAGGCAATGGCAACCTACTCCGGTACTCTTGCCTGGAAAATCCCATGGATGGGGGAGCCTGGTGGGCTGCAGCCCATGGGGTCACAAAGAGATGGACATGACTGAGCTACTTCACTTTCGCTTTTCACTTTCATGCATTGGAGAAGGAAATGGCAACCCACTCCAGTGTTCTTGCCTGGAGAATTCCAGGGATGGTGGAGCCTGGTGGGCTGCCATCTATGGGGTCGCATAGAGTTGGACACGAATGAAGCGATTTAACAGCAATAGCAACAGCAGCAGCAGCATGTATGGATGTGAGAGTTGGACTATAAAAAAAGCTGAGTGCCAAAGAATTGATGCTTTTTAAATGTGATGTTGGAGAAGACTCTTGAGAATCCCTTGGACTGAAAGGAGATCCAATCTGTCCCTCCTAAAGGAAATCAGTCCCCAGTGTTCTTTGGAGGGACTGATGTTGAAGCTGAAGCTCCAATATTTTTGGCCACCTGATGCGAAGAGCTGACTCATTTGAAAAGACTCTGATGTTGGGATAGATTGAAGGCAGTAGAAGAAGGGGAGACAGAGGATGAGATGGTTAGATGGCATCACCGGCTCAATGGACATGAGTTTGAGTAAACTCTGGGAGTTGGTGATGGACAGGGATGTCTGGTGTGCTATAGTTCATGGGGTTGCAAAGAGTCAGACACGACTAAGTGACTGAACTGAACTGAACTGAATAATAATATTCTTATATATTCTATATAGTGTTGAAACATAATAATGTTTTTTATTCTTTGGGAATGAAGCCAACTGGGAACCATGTAGACTCAACTTTCTAAAATTTAACTTTCTGCATATACAGAAAAATAGGAGATTACCTATATTTTGTGCTTGGACTATGAATTTTATGTCTACTACTAATGATAACTATGTGATTTTCTAGTGAAAACTTTAAATTAAGTGAAGATAATAATACCAAAAGTTAGTAAGAATCGGAAAAACAAAATAAATTAACTTAATAACTACTGGAGTGCTTTTGGAAGTATTTACTATAAACATTATTGAGTGGTCCATTTAGAAAAGAGGTAATTAAAAGAAATCATTATCTCAAAGTATTATGGATTTTAGAAACCTTTTCTCAGGTAATGCATGCCACATTTTCACATTTTATTTAAAAAATTTTAATTTTGTTCATGCCATATGGATCTGGTGAATATAATGATAATTAATATACTTTTACCTTTCTTGGAAGGAAACTATTAAATTATGTAACTTGTATACTTCTTATACTAAGAGACTCATTCTGTAGAAACATCATTCTGTTAAAAATCTTGCTATTGCAATGATGTAGATTTCTGAAGGAAAACTAAAATAGGCAGCCTGAAAGGAATGCCAGATGGTCTAGCATTGCACAGGGAGAGCTGTGAAGCCAGGTGTAATGCCAGGTGATGCTTACTAGCATCACAGTGGGGGTAGGAGCAAATGAAGCATTGATTTCAGTCTGAATCTTTTATGTCTAGGCTAATTCAGGGACTCATAAGATTTCCACAAGATGGGAAGATGGGAATCTGACTACAATTTAGTTTCCTGATTAGACTTACTCTGGCCCCTGGTTACCTGGAAGCTAGAGAACCTGTAGCTGGAGATAATAACTTCCTAGAATGTTATGATTTAAAAGTGATCAGTAAGTATCAAATTTTCCACTTCCATCTGTCCCCTAAAACTCTGTAACCCTGGCAAAACTTGACTCTTGAGGGAAATCCCAGGTACTATGATCTAAATGTTAGGTTTTCCCCAAATCCATATATAGAAATCCTAACCTCCTAAGGTGGTGATGTCAGGAGGTGGAGCCTTTGGGAACTGCTTGATTCACTAAATGAAATGAGTGCTTTATAAAAGAGTCTCCAGAGAAATCCTTTCTGCCAACCTACAATGTGAGGACACAGCAAGGAACTGCCACTTAAACCAGAAGACGTCATTCACCAGAAAGTGAGCATTCTGGCCCTCTGATCTTGGACTTCCCAGTCTCTAGAACTGTGAGGATTAAGTGTTTGTTGTTTATAGGCCACCTAGAGCCTGATATTTTTTTTTACAGCAGTCTGAGTGAACTAGGAAACTAGGAAAATTAAAAATCTGAACCTAAGTATTTGTTAATAGTGTTAAGGAATTAGGAACCATAAAAATATCCAGGGGATGTAGTAAAATAGCACTAATCGTACATTCAGTTATTCATCCAGTGATTATTCACTGGTCCTAGACGTACCAGATATGCTGCTGGGCGCTGGAAGAGACAAGCAGATTAAAGACATAGTCCTGATCCTCAAGGATATTGTGGTTGAGGTAAACAGTGGTTTTCTTTCATTGAGAGTTATGTACAAAACAATGGCTACTTATGTAGTGCTGGAGACTGTCCAGTTTTTGACTTTTCCCAGGCAGTTAATGTATCTGCTCAAGAATACTTTGTTAGCCAGTGCACAATGTTAGCACAGTGCATTAATGTACAAGTGCAGTCAGTGAAACTTGATCAACAACAATTTTAAAATTTCTAGTGTGTTTTCATTGGAGGAAAGTAGGATTTGACAAGAATTCTTTTAGTTCACATACCATTCCCAATTCCTGGATATCCATCAACACCATTTACTTTAATGTAAGGTTAAGTTTCTCAGTTTAGTAGGGGCAGTGGTGAGACTGGTTGGTTGTAGTGTAGGCATTTTTCCTATTCCCCCTGACCAACAAGAAATATACTATTAAATTTTGACATTTTGTCAAAATGTTTGACAAATAATTTTCACAAGATTTATCTCTAAAAGGCAGAATTATATTTACATCATATATAATGGTATGTGTGGTATGGTATGTCAACAGCTGGTAGACTGTTGACAAGGTACTGATGATCCCTGAAGATTGAGAAGGGGAAAGTTTCATTTTTTTTTAAGAGTTCACAATTCCTTTTGTGCAATGGGTCTAAATGGAGGAAGGTGTAGAGCACAAAATGCATACAATGAACAGTTTTTGTTGATTGTAAAAATAATAATAAATGGTTAATGAAAACAAAACTGAGAGTTTATTGATTAATATTTATTCAATAGGCACTATGGGAAAGGCATTGTGCTGAGCACTGTAGGTGATACAGAAATGACCATGATCATTGATCCCTGCTTTCTAGAATGTTGCAGTCACTGAATCTAGGAGTATGACAAATATGTATATATATATATATATATATATATGTAACTATAGTACACACCATAATAAGTTAAGGATTTATGACAAAGAGAGAAATAAAAGGCTAAAAGTTTCAGGAAAAGATAGAACATTTTGTTGAGTATGTATTTAGGGCTTAGAGCACTGATGAGATTAGTCTAATGGAATTTCTGTTGTATTTGAGGATGCTGCTGTTGCTGCTGCTGCTAAGTCGCTTCAGTCATGTCCGACTCTGTGCGACCCCAGAGACGGCAGCCCACCAGGCTCCTCTGTCCATGGGGTTTTCCAGGCAAGAGTACTGGAGTGGGGTGCCATTGCCTTCTCCAGTCTGAGGATGGATGACATTTAATTGACAGAGATGGGCAGAGTGCAAAGGTAGGAAAGCACAGTTGAGGAAATGGCCAACAATCCTTTGGGGAGAAATGGCTGATAAAGCTAGAAAGATGGTGAGGGAAAAGCCTATAGCTATTTCTTATTTATGTCTTTTTTTCCTCTTATTTTTCAGTTCAGTTCAGTTCAGTTGCTCAGTCATGTCTGACTCTTTGTGACCCCATGGATTGCGGCATGACGGGCTTCCCTGTCCATCATCTACTTCTGGAGCTTACTAAAACTCATGTCCATCAAATCGGTGATGCCATCCAACCATCTCATACTCTGTCTTCCCCTTTTCCTCCTGCCTTATTTTTACCCTTTAAAAAATTTGAATCTTTCCTCCTATCTTATCCTTTTCTTTTTTTCTTGTACTGAGCAGTGAAAAATCTGTCCTTGAAACAATCGTTTTGCTTGATTGTAAGGTTGTTAATGTGTTTTAACCAAGTGTCTATTATATGTGATTTTTAAGTTACTGCAATGAAATAGTACTCAAAAGTCTCTAATGTAGCAAGTCTTAGAGGATCAAAAGGAGAAAAGAGAATAAAAGTGAACCTTTAAATACATGGATGTGAAACCAGGTCCATAGCAACATTTTCCCCTACAGGCATACAGTTTTGATGCATTGCCTTTTAACTTCTAGTGGATTAAAGATAAAATCTCAGAGTTGAAACAGATCAGTAATTAGATTTTTCCCTGTCTCTTACTTTAAGGGCAGAAATAGGCTACTCTCTATCCTGAGTTACTTTATTTTTGGCTCACCTCAAGGTTGTTCAGCTTTGAGACATTTCATGTTTAGTTTGAGCATGCCTTTGGGCAAATTTGATTTTTATCAGAGTAATTCCAAGCCATGCTGCATCTACAAAGTTGGAGGTATAAAAGGTTGTTTCTGATCTCCTTTAATAGGATAATACTGGTGCTTTTTGTTAATTTTTTAAAAGTAAGCTCTTGAGTTACATAACTGTTGCTGTTCTATCACAGATTAGTTATGTTCAAGTGCTTGCTAAATACAATGATAGGAAACCACAAGTGATTTGAATTGTTGAAGATTTGTTGCTACTTTTGTGGTTAGTAAATTTGTTTCCAAGTCCAGATAATATTTACTTGCTATATGAACTTAATTTTAAAATGATTATGAAAATAGTAGAGTAGATGAATTTTCTATACGATGGAGCCTGTCTTTTTAACAATATTTGTTTTTGCATGAAAAGAAATCAGTGTGTCAGCTTCTAAAATCAATCCTCCACCTTAATTGTGTTCTGTTCATTTATATTAATGATTGTAAAACAACATGCTAGAAATTGTTTTATTTGCTCTATACATAGCAAAAAGAAGATGATGTTTATGTATCAATATAAAGTTTTTCCAAACTCAAAAATGCAATCAGATTTTGTATTCTTTCAATATTATTATATAACTTTAATTACTAAAATGAGCATTTGCTTTTATAGTATTGATACATTTATTAAATTTTCATTTAATTGTTTCTTTTAGTTCTTCCTAGGCTTCTCAAAAGCTATTTCTCTTTTTGTTACTTTATTTACTAGTTAGGTTAGATTTTTTTAAAACAATATTTAGTTTAAACTTGAAATAACAACTTTGTCTTGTAATGCACAGTTTAATTTTCTGGATTCAGTGAAGACATTCTTTAATTATTGAGGTGTTACTTCAACAGCATGTTGAAACAGAAAATTTTGCATGAATTCTTCATTGTAATTTTTGAATCTAATAATGTCTTTACAAAAAAATACCTCTGCCCAAATTACTGTTCCTGATGTAAGTAACATAAAGTGCCTTTAAACTGTCTCCGTGGGAGGACTGAACAAGAGTACCTATGCCTTGAATTTAGATGAAAAATAATTTAATGGCTAATGTACTTGTCTATACCAAGAAAGAGACTCAACAGTCTACTGTATCCATCTTGGATGAGGTCAGTTGGAAGTCTCTTTAACAAAGGTCTGTAAAAATAGCTGTTTTGTCCCTGCAGATGAAATGATCTCTTCTCTTGATAAAAGTAAAATGAAAGTTCCTCTTTAGGACAATGAGTTAATCCAGTGTTCCAATTAATAGTGTTTATAATTGAGTATTACTATAGTTAACAGTAAAATTATATAATATATATTATAGTTAATGGTATAATTGAGGATATTAATCCAATTAATACTCTTGCCTAAATAGTGGGAGCAGTGCATCATGGTTGGCTTTTAGATTTACTTTTCTTTCTAGACTTAAGGTTTGTTTCTAAACTTAAGGTTTAATGATGTTGCTACCTACGTACTCAAAGGTATTGGCAACTTCTTTTTTTTGTTGTTTTTGTTCCTATGTTGAAACTGGAGTGCTTAAATTAAACATGAATAGAAATGGTTAGATATCTAGGCAGATACCCACTTCATAGATATGGAATAACATTTTAAAGTTATTTTTGTCACAATAATTTTCTTATTCTGTTAACAATCTTGGGCTATTCAATTCCCTGGAGGTTGTCTTAATGATATACTTGTGGAAAGACAGGCATTCCTAGAATTTCAATCATACAGTGCAACTGGTATTGATAGAAAATTACACAGAAGAAACAGTCTTGTTCTATATAGCTAAGCTCTAGTAGACAAATATTTTCTAACTTTCAAGGAATATAAGTCATTATTAGTATTTACCATTACTAGTATAGGATATAGCCAAATATAGCTGAGTATTTTTGACAGAATACAATGGGAAAAATAAACTGTGAGGGTGTATTGTTTTCTTCTGATTGATTTAAATTCAGAGGAATAGCTCTCTTGTTTGTGTCAGCATCCCACTGAATACAAAGACTGTTCAATGAAAGTGCACAAGACCTGCATCTCTAACATTCCTTGCTTGGTTGAGAAAATCATGATGCACAGAGTTGAAGAGAACTTTGCCTTTACTTTGTATCCTTTGACTTTTGCCAAATTCTTTTTCCTAATAATTTTCCAGGGCCTGTGGGATAAAGTCACTTAATATTTCCATTTGATATACATGCTTTTAACTATGACAATAATTTCTTTTTTTTTTCTTTTCTTTTTTTTTTTTTTTATT